>SNQJ01S0222594.1:0-14937 GCA_010110895.2 Picea sitchensis
CACCGCGACAATTGCGAATTTAAAAATAAATTTATTTTCTTTATTGTTCAATGAATATATACTATGGCCATTAGTATAATGTACTTACTTTCCTCTCGAATCCAAAGATATCATGCAACTTCCTCGAACTTTCTGTCTATGCTCTTTACGACTCAATGATTACACTATGGCCATTAGTATCAGATCCTTTCCAATGATAACATGCAATTTCGTCGAAATTTCCTGGATATTAGAAGCGAAACACCACTTGTACTCCCAAGACGATCTTTCGGACTCAATGATTACATTATGGCCATTAGTATCAGATCCTTTCAAATGATAACATGCAATTTCGTCGAAATTTCCTGGATATTAGAAGCGAAACACCACTTGTACTCCCAAGACGTGGAGTAAGCGAGTGAAAAATTTCGCGGATATTAAAACGAAACAGACTTTGCCCGGTCGTGACTACCACTACGCGGAAGAAGCGAGCTGAAAAATACTTGGTTTGTGGTTTTGTTTTAAATCCTGAGTTAGATTATGGTCTCGCGGTTTAAAAATAGGAGTTTAAGTACAGTTAGACTATAGACCAGTGAATACTAACCATATACAGCGTAGGTATGGAAATTAGCCACATAGAGCGCAGGTTCGATCCTAAGCCATACTAGACTAGCTGTAGTGGAAAAACTCGCACGACACGTAGGTATGGAAATTAACCACATACAGCATAGGTATGGAAATTAGCCACATTGAGCGCAGGTTCGATTCTAAGCCATACTATACTAGCTGTAGTGGAAAAACTCACAAGACAAGTCCCGGAAACTGTAATGTGTGGACCAGCATTACATTGTCTTTCCATTTTGCCCGAAATTATCCATCCATCTTCGTCATCAATTTGTTAAAATATTTTTCGAATTTACCTAGACTACAGGGCACTTCCAATGATGAAAATTTCTCTATATATTAATTGATATGGACAATCATGGTGAGCCACTTACTCTAAAAGATACTTCTGAAATAGATCAGATGGCCATGCTGCAAAAAATGTACAACGGTGGGGCGGTGGACGGAGAGTTAATGGACCTTCCAGGTTTCAGATTCTATCCCACAGAAGAGGAGCTGTTGGAGTTCTATTTGAAGAAAAGGGTTCAAGGCGGCTACCCACTGAACATTGATAGAATCATACCAACGTTGGACTTGTATCGATATGATCCCTGGGAATTACCAGGTACACTCAACTTTCTGGTTTTTCCCTGTTTCGAATTTTAAAAGCATTTTTCACAGTATTATATCATGCATTCGTAATCTTGCAGGTTTGGGTTATGATATTGGGTTGAGACAATCGTTCTTCTTCGTTCCAAGAAATCACGAGAAGACATGCCCTCGGCCTAATAGACAGACGGTGTCAGGTTACTGGAAGGCCACGGGTTCCGACAGAGCAGTTCGCAACAAGCTGCTTCAGTGCATCGGTCTGAAGAAAACACTCGTGTTTTACAAAGGAAAAGGCCCGCGCGGGCAGAAGACGGACTGGATCATGAACGAATACGGGTTGTCAGATTTCAGCTCGTCGGCGCCCAGGGTAGGTTTCTTATTGTTTTCCGCTCTGTTGCCTTTATGTTTACCCCGATCTATTAAGCACAAAGAGCATAATTATCTATTAAGCGCTAAGAGCACGATGAAAAAATCAACGATACCAATTTGCACCGACCAAAGCCATTGATAAATTTATTGATCTACTGTATTGATTTGCTTAGAAGCTATTTAAAAGCCATTGATAAATTTATTGATCTACTGTATATATTTGCTTAGAAGCAAGGTGCTCTACAGCCAGGGTGGGAGAGTGCCTGGTCTCTCTCACTGCAGAAATACTGATGGAATGTAAATTGGCATGTACAGAAGAAGATGGATATGGTGCTATGTCGGATATACAGAAAGGCTGTTTCTCATAAGTCGATGGAACAACGAGCCAAAAGTGAGCACCTTGAGAAAGAACGAGTTGTTTCAGTTGGTGATGAATATGCCGAGAAGTCTCATTCAGTCACACTTAATGGCAGCTGCCAATTATCAAATCCAGTGAGAGACACCACAATTTCTTTATTACCTAAAAAGAATCAGGAGGGAATACGTTCTTCTTGTCCAAGTGAAACGAACAACGAATCTGGTCTGTTTGACTGCCTGGAACCGTTAATGTTTGATGAAGAAATCATGGTATTGAAGACCCATAAAGCTCGTAAGCGGCCACCACAGTTAGAGTTGCCGAAATTGTCGATGGACTTGTTTACCCAGCCGATAACGACTCCTTTTTCTCTTCTCTCTACCCCATCGCCATTCGAGATTCCATTATTTTAAATAGGAACGCATCTGCTTTATAAAGTGATAATTACTGTACATGTTCTCAACTAATTAAAACTTCTGTGGTTTGTGAAATGATATGGGTGGGATTTCTCATTTTCTCATTTCTGCACTATGTACGTGTTTTAGATCACACAAGTCACGTACTCTCTCCGCATATCCGATAGTTTTTTTCACAAAAATTCCATTGGTATGCAACGAAAAACCCTGATTTTATATGAAGAAATATTATGGTGAAAGTCTACATAGTTGATAATCTAGAATCCAATTTCAATTTGAATGAATAAATAGGAGTGAATGCTATTGCAAAGATATGTACTTGAGCAATGGGATTGCCTGTGAAGAGTGTATAATTACGTAGAATAATTGTTTCAATGAAGATTGCATCGTCATATGTACAATTTCCAATCTTTGAAATATAGCCTGTCTGTTTCCATTCTTTGAATAACTACAATCTTCTATTATATAATTCACCTTAATATTTCCCCTATTAAAACGAATCACTACATTCTTCATTTATATAGTTCACCGTAATATTTCCCCTATTAAAATGAATCACTAGCTCCCTACAATATTTATTAAGCTAGCTCCCCATCGCTGTATATCCACAGTAAAACCCCTTTCGGTTGCACAGTACTGAATTTATTATCCCACCTCTTAGCATGAGGGTCCCTACATAATCAGGAGTTTGATTCGAGTTAGTAGCGTCTCCAGTCCTCGACATGAAGCTGACTGCAAGCCCCCAACAAATTGCAGCCCTCAAACAGAGCCATGAAGCAGACTGCCAACCCTCAATAAATTGCAAGCCTAAAAGAAAGCCATTAAGACTTCCAGCGTGCAATAAGTTGTGGGCCTGAAGAGACCCGGAATGAATGGGACAGTGACTGCAAAATCCCTGATCAATGTAGCTGAAAGTACATCAGAGTTTACTGTAAATATCATTGTTGAATATTTCTCAATTGAAGAGATAGTGATAAAAGCTACTGGGGGCATGAAGAATGCCCGAATGAATGGGACAGTGACTGCAAAATCCCTGATCAATATAGCTGACAGTACATCAGAGTTTACTATAAATACAAATATCAGTGTTGAATATTTCTCAATAAAAGAGAGTGATAAAAGCTTTAAATAAGTGAAATCCCGCAGATTCTATGTTTTTAAAGGAAGTTTACAATCTTCATAAAACCCTAGATTTTTCCTTTTACTGGATAAAAAGAGTGCAAAATTATTATGTTCGAGAATAAATGTTAGACTATATGGAAGTTTAGTCCACGCAATAGGCCAAAAGGGGCCAGAAATACAACGGAGTTTGGATTAAAATGAGCAAAACAAATGGTAAAAACAACCATCGCAGTTCAAATATACTTGAAACTCGATTATCTCAGAGATTTGTGTATTGTCTGTTTAAAAGATGAGGAAATCCTTGGGAAAATTGCAGAAGAACGAATGCTAAAGTGTTTGAAATCAATCGATTTTAAATTTTACATATGTGAGTTCTAGTTGGCTGATATCCCTCCAAAGTACAATTCCCTATAAAAAAAATTGGGCCAGAACATGACTTCTTAATCTTGAACCAATTCAAAATCCCAAAATCCCTAGGAAGTCAAAATCCCTAAGAAGTCTTACAGATATCATGACTAATAAATATCAAATTCAAATTGATTTTACAAATTTTCATAGATTGAACCAATTAAAAATCCCAAAATCCATAAGAACAAATTCAAATTGATTTTACAAATTTTCATAGATTGAACCAATTCAAAATCCCAAAATCCCTAAGAAGTCAAAATCCCTAAGAAGGTTTACAGATTTCAGGACTAAGAAATATCAAATTCATATTGATTTTACAAATTTTCATAGATTGACTGGAAATTTCAGTAAATTTCAAAATTAAATTGATTTGTTTAGGACTAAGCAGTTGTCTAATTCCTATGAAACTGCTCTTTATCTATATATATTTCAAATTGATGAGATTGGATAGTTTTGTTTTGTTTTTAGTATGTAGGTTTAGACAATTATCTAGAATATTGGATTTTTTTTTAGTATGAGAGATTTTCAAATACGGATAATTTTAATATTTATCTAACTTTTTAATTAGATTTACTTTGAATGGTTGAAAGAAATTTATATTTAAATTTAATTTTTATAATGATATGTTGAACTCTTAATGAATTGTTGGCAACCACAATGATTTTGATATTTAACATGATTGAAAGAGATTACGCTTTTCCTTAGTTGTCATCACCTCAAATTTGTAAACATTTTTCTGAGTTTTGGATTGAAGCTTACCTTATTGAATTCGTTATCCCTTGCATTTTTGTTAGATTTATTTTTAATTCATGAGTGTAATTATGGATTAAACATAAAACTTGTCTTGGTTTAATAATTTTGTGCCTTAGAAATATCTTTTTAAAAGTCATCCATTTGTAATTGAAATTCAAATCTTATGAATTGGTTGATTAATTAATTATCAATTTTTTTGTTTTAATATGGTCCTTATGAATTCAATGGTTAGATGGTCCTTATACATGAGTAGCCTTGGTTAATTTTTGATATTCTTCTCATGATTTCAATCGTCTTATCAACATTCATACCAATGGGTAGAGACCTGATGTACTTGCGTTTTCACCTTACCTGGCTGGCTCAAAACATTAATGAAGCTATTCATTATCTGCATAGGGTTTTGTACTTTGTAGTTTTGGCACTCATTGCGAGAGATGGTAAGGAATACAATGAACACTCTGGTTTTTGTTGTCACTATCCGAGTTATGATAACCCACATGCTCTGCTATTTTTGTGTCTCCACTCTCCGTTCAGACTTGTTTATGTTTCTCGAACGATTGGAACCTAAAACTGTTTCGGGTCATCTCTATTGCATCCTTGTTACAGTGGTCATGGAGCTCGTCGTTCGCATAGAGACAAACGGATGCCAAGACTTATTATCCCATGATGATGCTATTGATGACCCAAGGAGGCATGGCTGGGATGTATTCCTTAAAAAGTTCGAGGGTTATAATGTTTAGGTAGCAGAAGCTTTCGCACAAACCTTTGATGGTTTAAGAGCTAAGATTGGAGACATACAGTTAGAATTGACAGAAGATTTCTTCAGCAAAGGAACAGGGCACCCATCAAAGGGCAAGAGATGGTTTAAGAACACCAGGATAGAAGAAGTCTCGTGGAATTTGTTTATGACCTGCCGAAAAACCAATTGTTGTGTAAAAGGTATTTCTATCACTCTGTTAAAACCTAGATGACATAGTTTATTGTTAATTTTGAAACAATTTGTTACATGCGAAGGTTGATACGGACTGGTCTTTCACTACCATATCCGTTTTCTCATGAATTTCATAGGTTTCAATTTAGATATGCCCTTTTTCTTATTGATGAGCCTCTATAAGATGTCCAACCGTTACAAACGATAGGGTATCAATTTGAGTATGTTCCACCATGGATTGGTTAAAATCGTGTTGATGTATCATCTATCGACCATAGGTGACAGTTGGGAGACCTTTTTGATGAGGAATGGCTTCGCCCAGGTTGATCCTATAGCAAACCCTCTTTTAACAACAAACCCTAACTTAGACAAGCCATTGTTTGAAAACCATTTCGGTAATTTGATTAATGGATGAGAGTTTACTGATAAAACCCCTCTAGATAAAGGATCGTCGTGTAGGTTTTCACCTGCAAGATCGACATAACAAGTGGCTGAGGAATTGAAGGGAAGTGATATTCATGCTCTTGTGAACGATACTGGTGTTAAGTCTCATGTCAAGAAATTCGGTAAAGGAACAAAGAAGCAATGCACAGATTTGGGTTTCAAGAACAAGAAGGTTGGTCGCCTAATCTCGAGGAAACTAAGGAACCAAAAGGATCCTCATATAAGCTCGATCGATCCGATCGAGATCGATGAGGGTTCAGATCCTGAGATAGAGGATTTTCTAGTTCTGGAAGATCTAGAAATTTAAGGTTTGAGGATGGATGTTATCATTCATACTGAACCATGTGATTTCGTGACAAATTTACTACCGTGCCTTAGAGGTAAAGAAGGATTGTCAAGTATTAGGCAACATCTGAAGCAAACAACAGATAAGACTGGAGCCCCCTTGGTCGATTGTGTCCCTCGTCGATTTGCCATCTCCCATGTACACTGTGATGTTTGTCTTGGTTGGGTTGAGCATTACTGTATCGATGTTCCTCTCTTACAGGCCCGAGTAAAAGATTTGACTGCTCAAAACGATCTGCTGAAGAAAGAAAAACTTGATCTCAAGGCACATGTAGAGAGGGAGACTAAACGTATCAAGAGAGTTGGAAACATAGTCATTAAGAATATGACGAGTGTCAAGGAAATTATAAACTTTGAACTGTCTTATCCTCTTTGGCATATTTTTAATGGTAAAACGTTTTGTTGTGATTTCATTTGATTTTGTTATCTAATTCGAAATAAGTAGTTTTGAATTGTGATTTCATTTACTAAAATAAAGACTAGCTACAGAATTGATTCTGTAGCCAAGACTCTTTTGATAAAAATGTGTTATTAAAAATTGTTTTTCTAATTTATGAAATTGGTTTGCTATTCTCAGGAAATGGGAGATTCTGCTACTGATTACTTGGAGGAAATATTTTCAATTATACACCTAAATGATTACTAGTTTCTCCTTCCTTATGTTTTATAAAAACTTTGGTTTAATTTTTTAATAAACCAACTCTGCTATGAGTGGTTTCCAATAGACTAATTTTGTAATATTACTTGATTTTGGGAGATTCAACTCTATCATGTGAAATATGAGTATTTGGACCCTGAATTACTTTAAATACTGTTCACTTTTGTTAGTGAGGGGATCCTTTTTGGAACGCATTATGGACATGTAATTCCTCAAGACTTCATGGACAACTTGTCCACATTTCGACTTTAGACCAACATGACATTGTTTCATCTATGTTTTGCATCTTATATTATGGAATATATCCTCATTAGCATGTAATCTTTCATTTTATTCAACGCTTTAAATTTTGTCTATAACTTGTTGTTTCATATATTATATCTGTGGTCGTTATTTCACTTTAATATCATCAATTTATGCTTGATGTTAAGTTGATGTATCATATGAATGTTTCACATTAAATTTTCTTTTAATATAAGCATTCATCATTATAAGGTCACTGGATTTATATGCTTATTACTCTGTTCTTATATCCTTGCTCCCAAAAAACATCTTGAGTTTATTCTGGAGATGTTAGCACAAGCCTGTTATAAATTTCTCTCATGGGAAATATAGCTAGAAGTTTGGATTGCACGGGGATATAGACACAGTATGAGACTAATCTCAAATTAGTGTTATTTGCAGTCAATTTCCCTTATTAGTTTATTAGCGAAATAAGATAGTTCAAATTGGTTGTGACGATTATTATGTTTTTTTTGAGACTATGTTTTATTAGTATCTTTAGAGTTTTTAGATTTTAGATTATTAAACAAAAAATATATAAAAAAATATGTGTTTTCTTTATCTACTTCTTTAACAATTGCAAAAACATCGATTTCGCAAGACATCCACCAAAACTTGCAAATTGTAAATATCCTGTTCATATTTATGTTTATGTTTAGCACTTGCAAATAATTAGATTTGTATACATAGTATCATAGTTATAACTTTAAGGCAGTTTATTTTCTTTTATTATTTTAGGACCTTAGTTGGCTAACAGAGACATTAAACCCGTGAGGATAGATCACACAAAACGGCTTGGGTTAATTAGACAACCTTGAACCAGATCTATCCTTCTAGTTGATGGTGTGCCAATTACACCCGTAAACACCAATGTATTGTTGTAATGGCTTCAAGTCATGTTGTTTAACTATTTTATGTTATTAAGATTTTAAAATTTACTTAAAATTATCCTTGAAAGAATGAAGATGATCAAAAATACATGGTTTTTCCAACAATATAACTTAAAAATATATATACAACCAGTAAATAATAATATCATTTTATTACTGGAATATAGCATGTCATCCTGGTTATATATTACTTTTTCACAGAAAAAGGATAAGATGTAAATGAATGTTCTCTTTTTTTATTTGCGTTCACATAAATTCGGTAAACACGAAGAGTTAGAGAGATTGTTTGGGCGTCCTGCAAAACCCTACTTCCAAATCATACAATCTATTGATCTCATTAATACAATTTAAAATCCCATTATTTTTTTGGAACAAGGCCAACTCCTTGACCCCAAACTCCTACTCTTTTTTATAAGCAAGCTCTCCAACAATGGAAGCTAATGATGAGTAAATCCTTGGGAAAATTGCAGAAGAACGAATGCTAATGTGTTTGAAATCAATCGATTTTAAATTTTACATATGTGAGTTCTAGTTGGCTGATATCCCTCCAAAGTACAATTCCCTATAAGAATTGGGCAAGAACGTTGGTCTATAGAATTAAGCTATATGACTTATTAATCTTTAACCAACTCAAAATCCCTAAGAAGTCTTACAGATTTCAGGACTAAGAAATATCAAATTCATATTGATTTTACAAATTTTCACAGATTGAGTCGAAATTTTGGTAAATTTCATTAGTCCGAGGTACGGTAGAAATTTCAAAAATTAAATTGATTTGCTTAAGGACTAAAAGCAGGTGTCCCAATTCTAGAGTACTCCTCTTTATATTATATATATATATATATATATATATATATATATATATATATATATATATATATACTATATATATTTCAAATTGATGAGATTGGATAGTTTTGTTTTGTTTTTAGTATGTAGGTTTAGACAATTATTTATAATATTGGATTTTTTTTTTTTTTTGAGTATGAGACCTTTTCAAATACTCTATATAAGTTGGATAATTTTAATCTTTATCTAACTTTTTAATTATATTTAGTTTGAATGGTTGAAATAAATCCACATTTAAATTCAATTTTTGTAATGATATGTTGAACTCTTAACCAATGGATCAGCAGGATTTTTTTTAGTATGAGACCTTTTCAAATACTCTATATAAGTTGGATAATTTTAATCTTTATCTAACTTTTTAATTATATTTAGTTTGAATGGTTGAAATAAATCCACATTTAAATTCAATTTTTGTAATGATATGTTGAACTCTTAACCAATAGTTGGCAACCACAATGATTTTGATATTTAACATGATCGAAAGAGATTGCACTTTTCCTTAGTTGCCATGACCTCAAATTTGTAAACATTTTTCTGAGTTTTGGATTAAAGCTTACCTTATTGAATTCATTATCGCTTTCATTTTCGTTAGTTTTATTTTTAATTCATGACTGTAAGCATGAATTAAACATAAAACTTGTCTTGGTTTAATAATTTTGTTCCTTAGAAATATCTTTTAAAAAGTCGTCCATGTGTAATTGAAATTCAAATCTTACGAATTGGTTGATTAATCCATTATTGGTTTTTTGTTTTAATATGGTCCTTATGAATTCAATGGTTAGATGGTTCATTCTCGAATTATTTTGATACATGAGTAGCCTTGGTTAATTTTTGATATTCTTCTCATGATTTCAATGGTCTTATCAACATTCATACGAATGGGTACAGACCTGTTGTACTTGCGTTTTCACCTTACCTTGCTGGCTCAAAACATTAATGAAGCTATTCATTATCTGCATAGGTTTTTGTACTATGTAGTTTTGGCACTCATCGCGAGAGATGGTAAGGAATACAATGAACCCTCTAGTTTTTGTTCTCACTATCCGAGTTATGCTAACCCAAAGGCTCTGTTATTTTCGTGTCTCCACTCTTCATTCAGACTTGTTTATGTTGCTCGTACGATTGGAACCTAAAACTATTCCGAGTCATATTTGTTGCATCCTTGTTACAGTGGTCATGGAGCCCATCATTCGCATAGATCAGAACGGATGCGAAGACTTATTATCCCATGATGATGCTATCGATGACCTAAGGGGGCATGGCTGGGATGTATTCCTTAAAAAATTCAAGGGTTATAATCTTTAGGTAGAAAAAGCTTTCGCATGAACCTTTGATGGGTTCAGATCTAAGATTGGAGACATACAGTTAGAATTGACAAAAGATTTCTTCAGCAAAGAAACAAGGCTCCAATCAAAGGGCGAGAGATGGTTTAAGAACACCAGGATAGAATAAGTCTCATGGAATTTGTTTACGACCTGCCAAAAAAACAACTGTTGTGTAAAAGGTATTCCTATCTCTCTGTTAAAACCTAGATGGCATTGTCTATTGTTAATTTTGAAACAATTTTCTACATGCGAAGGTCGATATGGACTGGTCTTTCTCTACGATATCTGTTTTCTCATGAATTTCATAGGTTTTGATTTAGATATGCGATTTTTCTTATTGATGAGCCTCTATAAGATGTCCAAGCATTACAAACGACAGGATATCAATTTGAGTCTGTTCCACCATGGATTGCTTAAAATCTTGTTGATGTATCATCTGTCGACCATAGGTGATAGTTGGGAGACCTTTTTTTTATGAGGAATGGATACATCGAGGTTGATCCTATAGAAAACCCTCTTTTAACAACAAACCCTAACTTAGACAAGCCATTGGTTGAAAACCATTTTGGTAATTCGATTAATGGATGAGAGTTTATTGATAAGACCCCTCTAGATAAAGGATCGTCGTGTAGGTTTTCACGTGAAATATCGATAGAACAAGTGGCTGATGAATTGAAGGGAAGTGATCCTCATGTTCCTATGAACGATACTAGTGTTAAGTCTCATGTCAAGAAATTCATTAAAGGAACAAAGAAACAGTGCACAGATTTGGGTTTCAAGAACAAGAAGGTCAGTCGCCTAATCTCAAGGAAACTAAGGAACAAAAAGGATCCTCATCTGAGCTCAATCAATCTGATCGATATCGATGAGGATTCAAATCTTGGGATAGAGGATTTTCTAGTTCGGGAAGATCCAGAAATTCAAGGTTCGAGGAGGGAGGTTATCATTCATACTGAACCATATGATTTCATGACAAATTTACCACCATGCCTTAGAGGTAAAGAAGGATTCTCGGGTATTAGGCAAGATCTGAAGAAAAAAAAAGATAATACTGAAGCCCCCTTGGTTGATTGTGTCCCTTGTTGATCTGTCATATCCCATGTACATTGTGATGTTTGTCTCCATTGTGTTAAGCGTTACTATATCGACGTTCCTCTCTTACAGGCCCGAGTTAAAACTTTGACTGCTCAAAATGATCAGTTGAAGCAAGAAAACCTTGATCTCAAGGAGCATGCAGAGAGGGAGAGTAAACGTATCAAGAGATATGGAAACATAGTCATTAAGAATACAACGAGTGTGAAGGAAATTATAAACTCTGAACTGTCTGATCCCTATTTGGAAAAATTTTAATGGTAAAACGTTTTGTTGTGATTTCGTTTGATTTTGTTATCTAATTTGAAATAAGTAGTTTTGAATTGTGATTTCATTTACTAAAATAAAGACTGGCTACAGAATCTTCGATTCTGTAGCCAAGTCTCTTTTGATAAAAATGATTTATTAAAAATTGTTTTTCTAATGTATGAAATTGGTTTGCTATTCTCAGGAAATGGGAGATTCTGCTACTGATTACTTGGAGGAAATATTTTCAGTTATACACCTAAATGATTACTAGTTTCTCCTTCCTTATGTTTTATAAAAAATTTGGTTTAATTTTTGAATAAACCAACTATGTTATGAGTGGTTTCCAATCCACTAATTTTGTAATATTACTTGATTTGGGGAGATTCAACTCTATCCTATGAGATATGAGTATTTGGACCCTGAATTACTTTAAATACTGTTCACTTTTGTGAGTGAGGGGATCCTTTTTGGAACGCATTATGGACATGTAATTCCTCAAGACTTCATGAACAACTTGTTCACATTTCAGCTTTAGACCAGCGTGACACTCTTTCCTCTATGTTTTTCTTCTTATATTATGGAATATATACATGTTACATAGATTTAGCCTCATTAGCATGTAATGTTTCATTTTATTCAGCGCTTTAAATTTTGTCTATAACTTGTTGTTTCATATATTATATATGTGGTCATTATTTCAATTTAATATCATCGATTTATGCTTGATGTTAAGTTGATGTATCATATGAATGTTTCACATTAAAATTTCTTTTACTATAAACATTCATCATTATAAGGTCATTGGATTTATATGCATATTACTCTGTTCTTATATCCTTGCTCCCGAAAAGAACCTTGAGTTTATTCTGGAGATGTTAGCACAAGCCTGTTACAGATTTCTCTCATGGGAAAGATATCTAGAAGTTTGGATTGCACGGGGATATAGACACAGTATGAGACTAATCTCAGATTAGTGTTATTTGCATTCAATTTCCCTTATTAGTTTATTAGTGAAATAAGACAGATCAAATTGCCTGTGACCATTATTATGTTCTTGTTTCAGACTATGTTTTATTAGTATCATTAGAGTTATTAGATTTTAGATTATTAAACAAAAAATATATTAAAAATATGTGTTTTCTTTATCTACTTCTTTAACAATTTCAAAAACATTGATTTCTCAAGACATCCACCAAAAATTGCAAATTGTAAATATCCTGTTCATATTTATGTTTATGTTTAACACTTGTAAATAATTAGATTCGTATACATAGTATCGTAGTTATAACTTTAGGGTAGTTTATTTTCTTTTATTATTTTAGGATCTTGGTTGGCTAATGGATCCGTTAAACCTGTCAGGATAGATCACACCAAACGGCTTGGTTTAATTAGACAACCCCGGACCAGATCTATCCTTCTAGTTGACGGTGTGTCAATTATGACTGTAAACACCAATGTATTGTTGTAATGGCTTCAAGTCATGTTGTTGAACTATTTTATGTTATTAATATTTTAAAATTTACTTAAAATTATCCTTGAAAGAATGAATATGATAAAAAGTACATGGTTTTTCAAACAATATAACTTAAAAATATATGTACAACTAGTAAATAATAATATCAGTCTTATTACTAGAATATAGCATGTCATTCTAGTTATATATTACTTTTTCACGGAAAAATGATAAGATGTAAATGAATGTTCTCTTTTTTTATTTGCATTCACATAAATTCGGTAAACACGAAGAGTTAGAGAGATTGTTTGAGCATCCTGCAAAACCCTACTTCCAAATCATACAATCTATTGATCTGATTAACACAATTTAAAATCGCATTTGTTTTTTGGAACAAGGCCAACTCCTTGACCCCAATATCCTACTCTTTTTTATAAGCAAGCCCTCCAACGATGGAAGCTAATGAGATATTTATTGAAGGATATCGTGTTTGCAACACTAGTTGTACTTTAATCTTACCTTTTGTTGTGCTTTTAAGACTTCCGATGTGACAATATGAATTTTGAGATTTGTAACATCACAAAATGAATGGATCATATTACTTTGGAACAAATCCACTCCATTTTCTTTGTCATTGATGATGAGGGGTACATTTTAATTAGTATTGTAGTTAGTGTTGTAGCTAGTTTTAGCTATTTCTATTCTAGATAATTGGCTTCATCCGTTTCAGTTGCAAGCATTTATTGTGCTTTTAACAATTATTGTTGTAAGCATTTAGTTAGCTGCTAGAACTTCTATTGTAATCAGCTAATAACGAGAAGGAAAAAGATGTCTTGCTTATAGAAGACATTCCTCTCTCATTCAAGAAATGTGATAGTTATTTTCTCTTCCAATTCTTCTTCTCCATTTATATGTATATTTTATTTTCTCTGCTCCACACTATCTAATTTTTGTTCTCCATTGCACATTTAGTTTTTTATGTGTATTTCATATATGAATTGTAGATCAATTGGTATCAGATCCTGGATCCAAGTTAGCTTCTTCTTAGCCATAGAATTCAAAAGAGAAACCATCCAACAATTTATTTTTCTTAGAGAAATACGTCCTTCTCAGGACTTCTAGTGCACCCTCCTCAGGGCTTCCATCACATTAATTTTTCACTATTATCCACACACCCTCTTCAGAGTACCAGGTGCCTTCTTAGATCCCTAGGGAGTTTAGGGATTCTTAGCACAACATCCAGTGACAAATTTGTTGGGGTTAAAATATACAAGATTTCCATCTATGGTGCATGAAAATGATGTCGTCGTGAAGAGAGTTTCTTACAAAGGATTCAACATCCTCTGCCACTGCTCCAATTTAGGATTTAACGATGAATCTCTAGGAGATAATACATATGAAAAAACGCAATGCTCCAATGCCAATGCATTTGGATACATGCTTCTAATTACCGAAGTTTATAGGATAGATGAATGGCAAAAATGCCAACTCTTGGCTTTGTAGCATTTCCACATACATAAGTTTCAACTTGTTGATATGAAGTTAGAGGGAATTGTGCAGACATGGTGGGACACTTAGTTGGCGAATTCTTCATGGTTCATGGACATAAGCAACCCGATGAGACACAGACACCACACATTACAATGTGGGTAGGATTTCGCCAGGCACTCAAAGACCACTTCTATCTCCCAAGATATTGAAAGAACCTCCTTTCCAAATGGTTGCAACTCTGATAACTCACCCATTAATCAGTACAAATTTACATAGAGGTATCCTACAAGGTCTGCATCCAGCTACACATTTCA
>SNQJ01S0222595.1:0-15083 GCA_010110895.2 Picea sitchensis
CCATACCATCTCATTCACTTATATTTACACTTTGAAGGGTTTCTCGGGAACTACTACTCTACTTGGGTATTGACACACCTAATAGGGTTTTGTGATGGTCCTCCCATACCTAAACTTGGCAAATTGCATAAATTCTTGAGCTAGTGTGAAGTTTGAAGAAGATACCTAATGTGAATTGCTCACATGGCTCTTGTATTAGATTGCGACTTACTTTGTATGATTCTAATGACTCTTGTATCTTGTAATGGTTGATCTTACTTGATTCTGTGAGCCTTTCTTATGATGCACCCTTGGAGATGGTCCTCTTAGGGACGTTTCGATGCTTGCACCCATAACGTTGTACACAATATGTAGGACATTAGGGTCCCGATGATGAGCGTTGGACTTCTTGATGACTTGGCATGCCTCGAGGCATCTTCTAGCAACTCTTGGAGCTTAGACGTTGCATTGATGAGCTTGGACGTTGCAGATGTTAAATTTGGCAGCATCGACAGTCATTCTCCAATGAGAGGCCATATGGGCCACCCTGAGGCTAGCCAGGGAGATTTGGAGAATCAACCAGTCTTGTGAGGTATTGACAAAAAAGCCAGGGGGAACAGACAACCTCTGTGAGTCAAACCAAAAGTCAGGACGAACGAGATGCTATGTGAGTCTAATGCAAAGTCGAGGAGGCGATACAACCTGTGAGCATAGATAGTCGGTCTGCAAAGTGTTGGGGCAGTACAACCTCTGTGAGCATAGAACAAACTAGTGCAAAAGTCGGGGGAACATACAACCTCTATGAGCCTAGTCAAACGAGCCATGAACAAAGTTAAGGTATCTAACGAGATTTAGGTTGAATGTGAAATTCCTATGAGCTAGAAATGGCGATATTCCTAATATTTGCAAATGATGTAATTGTATTGATCTAGTCCATTGGCATGTGTAGGCATGCATACCATGAAGAAATTTCAAATTGCCTTGTCAAGAATTGTAACTAAAGTCCTGAGGTCTAGTTATATTTAGAACTAAAGTGTAATGTTGAGTTGCAACTAAAGTCTTGAGTCTAGTTCTATTTTAGTAATGTTGAGTTGCAACTAAAGTCTTGAAATTATAGGAACTAAGAAGTGTAATGTTGGTACGAAAACTAAAGAGTGTGAGAGTATAGTTCTATTTTAGAACAAAGTGTAATGTTGAGTTCTGACTGAAAGTCATAGTCTAGTTCTAAGTTCAAACTAAAACATACCAGTCTCAAGTATAGTTCTAAATTCGAACTTCCAGGAGTGTAATGTAGGAGTTGTAACCAATCTCAAGTCTAGTTCTAAAGTTGAACTAAAGTGTAATGCTTTGAGTTGGCAGCCAATCCTCAAGAGTCTAGTTCTAAAGTTGGAGCTAAAGTGTAATCTTGAGAGTTGTAACCAATCTTAAGTCTAGTTCTAAGTTGAACTAACTAAAGTATGAAGTTGAGTTATGACTATTGCATGCAATCAGGTTACTATTCCGAGCTTCTCCTCTTCCCCTCTTCAACCTATATAAGAAGAGGTTGAACCCTCTCCTCAACCCAGTTCTGCAACATACAATTTTGAAGCGAGTTTTCGTATGTAGGTTGAGGGTGAAGTATTAGAGGATCACATCAGTGATAAATAGGCAGTATATCAAAGGTGTATTTTTAGCAAGGTCTTGTAAGTCTTTGTTAGGTCGAGTCATCTTGGCAAGCTCTTTGAGAGAAGTACATTCATGGTGGATATTTGTAAAGTCTTACATTATTAATGCAATAAATGTTGTTTGTTGGGGTTTTTTTCTCCATGTATAGGGTTTCCCCATAGTATATGTGTTGTTGATATGCATGTTTACTTATCTACATAGTGTACTATTGGTGCGTTTGAAATTGTTGAAGTGTATTAATTTGGAATCAAGTATTGAAGAAAATAAAAGAATTAATCATAAAATCCAGAAACGTGCTGTAGTAGATACAACAGTGTGTCACTTAGGGTAGGAAGCCCACACACTTGGATGTTGCACCCTTTTGAGGATGTTAGGGTTTGGATTGATCCCATTGCCCTTGTTGATGATGTGCACCTCTTTAGAGAGGTTATGGAGCCCTTATCCACTATGACAACACCTTAGGATCTTGGGGCGTTGTGCACATGATGATGACGTCATGCTTGAGTGAGGTGTGACTTTTGCTTTAGTCGACCTAGGACATGGATGATGAGTTGGCATTTGGTTGATGATGATATGTGACCTTATTGATGAGGGGATGTGACCCTCCATGATGCTTTGCACCTTTTGGGGATGGATGTGACCTTTAGAGCCTTTATGCCCCTTGAGGAAGTGATGTCACCCTCTTGGAGCCTCTTACACTCACAAATGTGGGATTTTAAGAGGATGTTTTGATGTATTATCATCTTATCTTTGTTTTGGAGGCTATTTTAAGGTTTGGCCTAGTCCATGATGCTTTGCACCTTTTGGGGATGGATGTGACCTTTAGAGCCTTTATGCCCCTTGAGGAAGTGATGTCACCCTCTTGGAGCCTCTTACATTCACACATGTGGGCTTTTAAGAGGATGTTTTGATGTATTATCATCTTATCTTTGTTTTGGAGGCTATTTTGGGGGTTGGCCTAAGACCTATCCACCTTATATCATGGATTTCTTATGTTATAGGGGGCTTTTAGAGAGATGAGACGTTGGGCTTGTCTCATATTTATAGAGGTTGTTTTCCTCATTTGTAAATATAACTCATCTTGTGGAGAATCACTTCTAGCACTTGTTTACTTTCTTACTCATCATGGAGAACTTATGCGCGCCTCTTGGAGATTGATGTAGTGGATGTTTATTCAAGTTTCTTACAGATGATTACATGTTAGGGTTTCTTTCATGCTCAATGACTCGACTAGTAAGTGTTCTTTTCGAGAACTTGGTGGTTTATTCTTGGTGTATTAAGTAAATGCTTTATCAAAGTGGTGATAATTTGCATGTTATCTTGTTTTCCTTGGATAAACTTTGTTTTGAAACACTAGGAAGGCTTGCAAGTGAGCTCCCTTCCCTTGTTATCATTCATTTAAAGTTTGTTGAAGCATATAGGTATTTTTAGGGCTTGTGAGTGGACTCCTCTGGTCTTATTCTTATAGGGAAAAATTCTAGAGCTTATGAGTAGACTCCTCTAGGGTTTTGACCTAAAATCCATTTTGATTTCTTGTTAAAGGCCTTTAGAAAACATAGGATGACTCCTTAGGGCTTGTGAGTGGACTCCCTTAAGTAGCTCTTCTAAAGAATCAATACCTAGGGCTTGTTAGTGTACTCCCTTAGGGTTTTATTCTTGAGTTTTCTTTTTCCTTTGCTCTCCATAGAAGTTTGTTTTGACTGCATATGCCCAAGGAACTATACAACACTATTCTATTCTCTTGCAAAGTGACTTTGAAACACTAATTTCACTCTCTCCTTGACATCTTGTTATCACACAATCTGTAGTTTGGGCAAAGCCCAACCCAAACCACAAAAGTGTGACAACTACACGAGTATCTACCCACTGTCACCTTAGATAAACACTCCCCTCATTTTAGTGATGATAGAATCACCACAAGGGGGGAATCTTGAGTGACCCTAGGGGGAAAGGAGATGGAAAGTGAAAGGATATGAAAGGTTCCCCTATAGGTCAAGGTCAAATGTGGGAATAAGGCTTAAGAATGGGTCTCGTGAGAAGGTGTTAGGTTGCCGAGGAAGTGTACCTGCAAAACAATGTTAGCCTTGCCCATAACAAGACAATATATAGCAAATGAAGCCTCAAAACTCAAGGGGATTCAACAAGAAACCTTGTTGTCCCAAAATGGAACAGTATGGAAATATATATATCAGCAACAAATGATAATAAGAGCTGTACAAGATATTGGAAACGAAGCTAGCAATGAGTAGATGAATTTCTAATGATTAAAGAAAGACTTTGATAGCAATTAGGGGGATGTTAGTTAGTGTTATCAGCAAGATTTGTAACAGCCTTATGGCTGTAGCAAAAAATTGCCACAACAACAAATTCTAGCCATTAGAATCAACAAGTAAACCACCCAAAAGATAGCCAATAACTAGTATATTAATTATGGCAACTTGCAAGTAAATTTTAGTGGTAGAAAATTGAATAAACAATGAGAAGAAGATGAGTTTGCTGCAGCCTTATTGGCTGTAACATTTGTTAGAATATGAAAGATTGTGCTCGTTTTACCATTGACAATACCCTTGTCACCCAACCATAGGCCGAAGCCACCCCTCTGAGCACCTTGACCTTGACAGAGAAAAGAATCCTGGTAACAATCCAATAGCCAAGAGAGGCTAATGCACCAAGCAAGAAGCAACCAAGCTGATCAGATAGTCCCACCCAAGAACTGGCGCAACACATTCCCCAGGACTTGCGCACAAAACTGCTGGACTGCAGTGCGCAGAGATTGCTCTTTGCAATTCTGAGAAGTGTGTCAAATGAGAGACTGACGCCCTGTATTTATAGTGATTCTGGCCGACTTACTAGGGCTGACTTCTCCTTCTGGGTACTAATTAATTCATATTAATTATATTTCTACAGTCGCCATCTTGTCTAGGGTTTCCTTCATTTCTTTGCTTCCTTCTGGAACATTCTAATCTCGTCATAGGTCACAATAGAGGTTCATACCTCCCGAAGCTACCATAATATCAACAACATTAAGTTTGTAACAACAATGAGATTACTTGGCCAATCAAGATACCCCTAAGACACAATAAAGCTTATAACATGTAGAATTAAATCCAACTTGAACAATTACAATATCTCAAGAAATCACGTATACCAATGCATGAATATTCAATCTCCAATGCAAGTAGATTAGTGCCTTATCTATTGGGTTATGGAGTCTCTGGTTTATGAGCCAGGGTTTGTTACTTCTCTAGAGGTGTAAGCCTTTTTACTCCCTAGAGAAAACAATCTTTAGCAAGATAAATCTACAAGGGTATAAGCCCTTTTACTCATTGTAGCAACCTTTGCAAAATAGCTTCTTTCAATGACAATTAAGATAGATCTTGATGGAGGGTGTATGCCCTTATACTCCTCCAAAGGTTTTGACAATATTAACCTTAAAACCAAGAAGAAACAACACAATTGCAGAAATTCCTTACCTAGTTCAAGAGATAGCATGAAAAACCCTCATTTATCAAGAATATTCCACCAGATTACCAAGAAAGAAGTATCCAAGAGATAGCGCATAGCCTTCCTTCACCAATAGACAAGTAAAAGCATCCACAAAGCACCAAAGAGAGATAGAGTGAATTGCCTAAGTAGGGAGAAAATTTCAGCCAAGAGTGTATGTAATTCTCAAACACGATGACCTTTATTTATATGAGGTCATCTAACCCTAATTTGTTTACTTTTACTAAAGTCAACATCAAATTAGAGAGATTGACCTTCTCTATTTGCCTTTTACAACTTAAAATTGCAAAATTACATAAAAAATAATCCCTTAAAAGGGTGATGCTATGCCCTAAAGGGGGATGCTAGGCCTCAAAAGTGAGACGTTGAGCCTCTAGATGCAAGTCGTTGGGCCTCCAAAGGCCATGAGTTCATCTCTCATGCTTTGGAGTGTCATGTCGTGCATCTTCCTTCTTCAAACCACATCATCTTCCTTCCGGATACATCAAACTCATCAAACCCTAGCCTCTTCATGACGTCAAGGCTTGGTAGGTGATGTTTTGGGCCTCTAAAGGCCAACGTCCTAGTGGAAAGGGATAGCATGCCATCATCAAGTGGTGTCCAAATGCCTCCAAAGGCAACGTTCATCATCTCAAGTGTGCAATGGCTCCGTGGTCCTCTGCCCATCCTGTGGGGCACATCATCCAACCTATGGGCATCAAGCCCCTATGATGGTCCAAGTGATCTTGTGCATGTTATAGCGCAAGTTGTAGGTTGGGAAAAACCTGACCCAACCACAAAGCAAGTGCTACAACTTGGGAATCCTACACCCAATGTCACCTCGATGTAGGTCCCACACTTCAAGGGTGACCAGGTCACTATAGGGAGGCGATCCCGATGACCCTAGGGGGATTGGGATGGAGATGGAGATGGATGGAAGTGAAGCCCCTATAGGTCAAGTCTAAGTGGGATGAAAGGTGGGAAAAAATGCCTTGTAAGTCAAGTAATTGTTGCAACACAGGTATAGTACTTCTCTGGATGATTGTACCTGCCCGAGACACAAGAAAAGGCACTTTGCAACGATATATGTTAGTTGGATCAGCAAGTCAAGCTTGCTGTCCCTAATTTGCAGCAGTAAATGACAGGTTATATCAGCAACGAAAACATCTAAATCAACATACAAAGATCTAAACTAGTTAAGTAAATCAACATCAAGATTGGCAATGAACATAGGCTAAAAGATGGCACTTAAGAAGCTAGAGAAGATGGCTGTTGTAAACATGTATTTTCTGTAGAAAATTGCAGCCTTATGGCTGTAGCATTCAGTGGCATGTAGCAACAAAATCAACCATGGAAAAGTGCCAAGAACTAGCCCAAAAGATGCGCCCTAGTTAGTAGAGTAAGTGAGCAAAGTTTAGGAGTTAGTCTAGGGTTAGTTTAGGAGTTATGAGAGTGTTAGTAGCTAGGGTTATGCAGCCCTAATGGCTGTAGGTTAAAGTTTGTAACAACAATTAGAGTAGTGGGAGAGAGGGGACGCCCTAGTGGGGGAAGATTCCTTTCAATGAGACAAATCAACTTCAAGCAAGAAACCTTTCAAAAGACCAAAAATTGTGTTTCCCAAGGCAACGATTTTATATCTCCAATGCAAAAAAGTATGACTAGTGCSTTTACTATTGGGTTAATGGAGTCAAATAAACAAAGAGCTAGAGAAGCTACCTCCTTGGGGGTGTAAKCCCTTTTACTTCCCAAGGCAAGTTTCTCTAGCTAGGGTTTAAGCTAAGAGGGTGTATGCCCTTATACTTCTTTAGCAAACCCTTGTATAATCAATGAGATGAAGCAAAAATGATGAAGACTATGGTGGGGGTGTATGCCCTTATACTTCCCACCTAGCTCCTAGCATAACAATACTTGAATTGAAAAAAATGATAGCATAATAGTAAAAGACCATACCAATATAGTAAAAGACAATCCACCATAAGAACTAGAAAAACATCATCCAAGGCTAGCGCCTCACTCCTCCATCAATCATTCATCAATAGAGCCATAAACAAGTGCACAAGAGATAAAAAGAGCCAACTGTGGCGCAAATTTCAGACCAAGTCCTCTCATAAGAGGGAGAGTTATGATTAAAATGAGATCTTATGATCTCTATTTATACAAAATATAGCTAACATAGTTTGTCCACAAATTAAGGAGTAAACCACAAGATTAGGGCTCAACAACCCTAATCTTGCCCCCTTAACAAAGTAATATTAAACAATTCACCTAAAATTTCACTTTTTGCACAAATAAAACCCTAATTTAGGAGGACGTCACCCCTTTAGGGGATGTTTTGCCACTTTGAGGAAGTCGTTGGTGTCGGAGAAGCATGGGTAGGCCTCCAAAGGCTACATGTCAAGCATCTAAGCACTCTCATCATGGTGAAGACCCTCTCCTCCTCAAATCGTCCATGTGTCAAAAGAGTGGCACCTCACCACCATGCCCTAGCCCCAAAAGCATGATGTCAAGCTAGAAAATAGGACGTTTTTCCCCTCCTGGGCAAATTGTTTGGCAAGTGAGGGCTGGGCTATGTCGTCCAAGTCATCATCAAGGCCTTCCAAGTCTGATCTCTCTTATCCGGCATGCGGGCCTCTGGCATCCAACCTGTGGGCTTGTAGCCCCATGGAATCCCAAGCTAGGCTTGTTCTCCCAAAACTGTCCACCAACTAGGTCTTGCAAAGATAAATAAGTATGCCCTCCAAGGATCTCAAGTCATAACATCATGATAAGTGAATCCAATCAATAAATAAGCCATTCAAGCATGTGCATCAAAGATCACTATATCAAACAAATAACATCTCAAAGACACTATGCGACTTGTCAAGCTTTGAATATGGGAGGGTTGACGAGGTGTTCTATTGGGTAGGTCTTGCCCTAGGTCAAGGAGAGTTTCCAAGAGATCCCTCTCTAAGCCATGGAAAGTGGATGAAGTGGTTGGGGTCAAGACTCAATGGGCATAGGGCTCATGACATATATGGGGTTGTAGTGTCTCATTCATGGATACCTTTGTAGAGTGTGTGTGGTACCTTGTGTGTGCCCCATAAAATTCCTCAATACCTCGTGAACTCACTATCATCCCCAACTGGCTACTCTGGCAGGCATCCTAAACTGTAACATAAGTGAATCCAAAAATGGAGACATTACATGCTACCCTTGTTAGGATTTGTGTATTGGCTGCCATATTTGTAATGTAATTTCATTTTGAGCCATGATGTACTAGAGATTCCAGTTGATATATAAAAGAAAACAATACAAAGATTAAAATCATTAGCTCCATATATTTCATTGTATTGGCTTCAATATATAGCCACATGACATCTGTAACAAACTACTATTCTCGAGTTTCTAATAGATAAGACTTCAGCCTAATATCTTGGACACAACAAGAATTTATTGTTGTCATTATTGAGCATCTTATCTTTATTAATCTAATATCCCCCCTTAATGACTAAAACAGATACAATTCCAAATTTATCTCTAAACTTGACATACTTATTGTTACCAAGTGGTTTTGTCATTATGTAAGTAGCTTATAAAGACAAATATCTTAATTATCAACCAACTGTCGGATGTAACGGTAATGAACTTCAATATGCTTACTTCTGGCATGATAGATTGGGTTCTTCACCATCTTGAGAACACTGTGATTGTAGCAGAAAAGTGAGTTGGCACTGTTTGGTCATGTTGAAGATCAACCGATATCCTTTGTAACCACATTGCCTCACAACTTGTACTAATGACTGCCTTGAATTCTGCTTCAGTGGAGTAAGGCAACTATAGGTTGTAGCTAAAAGACAAGACAATACAAAATAATTATTCAATTAGCTCACCGGCTCACTGACGATCACATTACAATTGGCTTCAATATATATCTGGATGTCGCCTCTCTGATGCTTCTTGCTTAGAGCCCTGTTTGATTTCAACACCAGAACTTGTTCCTGCATCAATGACAGTTTCCCATACACTACTATCCTTTGATGTACCGTTATCAGAGAAGAATGGTATTTTCTCATCTATAACATCTCTATTAATCACAATTTTGTTTGTAGAGACGTCCAGTAGTCAATATGCTTTAGACTGCTCACTGCAGCCAACAAACATATATACCTTGCTTTTTGCATACTTCTCTTTTCCTTAGGAACATGTGCAAAAGCAATATAACCGAAAACATGAAAATTACTTACAGAAGGTTTTTTGCCTGACCATGTTTCCTTCGGAGTGATATTCTACAAAGCTTTATAAGGACTTCTGTTAAGGATGTAAACCACAGTATTTACTGCTTTTTCCTAGTACCAATATGGTACATTCCGGCTGTGCACCATGCACCTTGCCATCTCCATAACTGTCCTATTCCTCCTCTCCGCATACAGCCATGGAAAAATCCGAAAATGTAAAAAAACGATGGACATTTAAACAATGTTATTCCAAGACTTGGAAGCTGGACACCTTATGTTTTGTGTTCCATTCCATGTTTCTTATTCTTGTTTCGAGCTACTTGGGTTTGGCTGTTCTATTTATTCACTACTTTCTGGAGGAAATTTGGATATTGGAGCTTCCTTTTTGATATTTCGCTTGAAGTCTTTGTTCATGGTATTTGATAATCACTATCAATGCATAACCATAGCATTTTCATGCTTTGTTTGTCTGAAGTATTTATATAAATGATAATGCCAGTTGGTAATCATAAGCTAAGTGTTCCTGGACTCACTATCAGCACTCACCTTGTAGGCCCTGTTTTTATACATGTTTGCAGTAAGTTCTGCATTTCCTACGTGCTAGACATCATGTGGGTTCAAGCTGATGAGTTTCCTTTTGTAAAATGCTGATGGTCATGAATCCAGGATATTATATTTTTGTTATTTTCAAGGAAATCTATACTTTCATGATATTTGTTATGAAGTTCTTGAAATGATCTAGTAAAGTATGTTTGTTCAGAATATATGCATGTGAACTTGCTTGCTTGGACATTTTTGGAGAGCGTGTAGTTGGTTATAAACAATGCAGGTGATGAAAAATCTGTTCTATTAGTACCCCCCTTTTCATCTTGAAATGATTGATTTCTGTGAGATGAATTTCCTAATTGTAAATTCAGAGGCCTTCTTTCAAAGTAAATTGTGGATATTGATTATGCTTATTTGGCTGAGTTGGTGCAGGCAGCTGAGTTCAATGTTGCAGCTGCTCAACAAGGCATTGTTTATATTGATGAAGTGGATAAAATCACAAAGAAGGTAACTTACTGTTACTTGGTTCTCTTGTCGAAGTAGAATTGAACTATCGAAACATTTCAGTCAAATTTTTATCATGGCAACTGTCGGATTTCAACCAGTTTCAATCATATTGTGGATTTGCAGGCTGAAAGCTTGAATATTAGTAGGGATGTGTCTGGAGAGGGTGTTCAGCAGGCATTGCTAAAAATGCTGGAAGGAACAGTGAGTGTGCTTTTGCTCTTTGACGATGCTCATTATCCATGAAACTAGAAAGTATTGAATGTAGTTGCAAGCTTTTAATTAGGTTATGCGAAAGTCCTAAACTTGGTAACTATCGTAAAAACTTATAGTCTGTATTACTCAAAGATTTATTACTGGCAACTTTATTTTGCCTCCAATGTTACAACTTTAACACATTCTATAAACCATGTCATGTCCATTCAAGCTGGATATGTGAAGATATAGTAATGCCTAACTAATCTGAAAGTTGAGTACTAGGACCTTTGAAAAATAGAATAATTCCTCTCTTAAAAGTCCCATTGACACATAGGCTGAGTTCATTGCATTCCACTTATGTAGGATATACTGCCAGGTAAAATCAAACATCGACAATGGGGAAATGCTTTCTGAAGTACTGAAACAATCTCTGACGGAGATGCTTCCCTTTTATCCAAGTCTTCATAAGACAATACAGTTTATCTATACTCTTTTTCTAGTTTTCTCAATAAAATGGGATTTATTCTCATAGCTAAGGTTGCCTCCTTGAAGTATAATAGAACTTCAAGTTTTCATGTGAAAAAGGCTTGCTTCTTGATTTATTACTTACCGTTTTCTTGAAATCTTCTTCTCCTTATCACACAAGAATTGTAGATAATTTTTGCAAGTGACATTAAAAGTTTTGAATTTGTTTTTTTGAAGTCGCATCAAAAGATTTATAAACTTAGATTATAGGATAACAGGACTTAAACTATAATAACCTTGTGGCATTTTTAAAAATGGTGGAAATGTAAGTTCAAAGGGTGCAGTTTATTTTGTAAGGGCACATTACATTTACTTTTAGAATCTATATGTAGATTAAGAAACCTTTATTTGATGACTTTTAATAGGATAATATATGCAGTACCAAATAACTATAAGGACTGCCATGCTATAAGAATCTTTCCCCCCACGTGTTTCCTATTCCAGGAACTCCCTGGAAAGTTCTAGGGAACTCCCTGAAACTCTTCAATAGTTCTTTCTCTGATCTGTAAAACTTAGCAGAAGTTTTCTGGCCATTTCCCAACCCATTTTTGGAGTTAGGGAAGCCTTTGGTAACATATTTTTAAATTTTATCATAGGTCGGTTACATATTGAATCGGCTGGAACACAGAAAAGAAAAATACATTATAAGGTTACTAAAGCCCTAATTTGGACATGTTATCGCACAAGTTCGCACTTATTGAGCTAATGTCCGAAATCTCAGGTGCAATCTTGTGTAATTGAGAGGGAAGGCCACTGTCACCTCACCGACCCTCTTTCACTTCAAGCCAGCTCTCCTCTGGCTCAAGGGGGTTTCCTTGGATTAAGATTGCTAGGACTAAAGGCAAGGAAGCTCAAGATGATGTGGAGAGTGAAGTCCAGGAAAAATGGACTTTTTGGGCAGCTTTAGAGTATGAAAATGATTAGAGGACTGGAGATTAGTGTCTTTTCATTGGGAGATGGAGTCAATTTAATGGAGGACAAGAGCAAATAAAACATGAGGATTGACCGTAGGGGGATGTACCCTCAACCCCTAGGTATGATCCTTTAGGAAGACGAGTTAGGGGGGTGTACCTTCACAATCCCTAATGTCGTCCTATGATTTCTTTGATTTCCAGCACAAGATCAAAAGGAAACTAGGCTAAAACCTAGGGGGATAAATGCTCTTAACCCCTGTAATTCAAACTAGCCAAAGACAAGGTCTAGGGGGATAAACTCTCTTAACCCCTAGGCCGGGTCTTAAATGCTTCAACAAGTTTTAAGATGAATGAAGTAAAGGAAGGGGATAAACAATCTTAACCCTTCCTTAGGGTTTCCAATAAAATGAACCAAGGACACTAGATAACATGCAAACTATTAACCATCTAATAGAGCATCCACCAAGATATACCATGAACCAACACTTAAACTTGAAATAGAACACTTACTACACCAAGTCGCTATGCATGAAGAAATCCTAGCATCATAGATCATCTGTCAAAACAAGAGAAACATCCCCAAAATCACCCATTAACAAAATTCCTTATTCCTCCATCGAAAATGCCAATCCAAGACCAAAATGTTCCAAGAAATTTCAGACCTCTTAAGGGATTTCTCCCTCAAGTTGTTGTGTCAAAATGAGAGGAAGTGCATCTCTATTTATAGAGGAGATGCTCAACTTCCTTTGCATTAAAATATTAATTTCCTAGGCTAAAAACCCATAACATATGGAGGGGCAAGCCGCAAAAGGCCCTCTTCTCTAATTAATCAAATCGAAATACACAAAAACAGTGCTTTTCATGTCACATGCACAACAAATAAGGGGCAGAAGCCCTCAAAGTTGAGACACGTCATAAAAAATGTCCTTTGCCCGTAGCATCCAGCTTCCAAAGGCCCTTCGACGCTTGCTGGCTCCTGTATATGATGATCCCTCGAAGGGTGATCTTGGTCCACAGGGGTGTCTGTCCAATTGCAAAGTGTCCTCCAAGGTAGACACATGGGCTTCCAAAGATGAATTTCCTTCTCCCATTGTGCAAAAACATCCCCCAACATCCTCCACTTGTGGGGTACTTAGACTTCAGTATGGCATCACTGCTTTAAAAGAAAGGTCGGCCCCTGGGCTTTTGTATAAAAAGAAATCAACATACAAATCTTATTCAGGTCGGCTCACCTATCAAAATTTCCCCTTTCTTTACATTTAAACTGAACTCAGGTCGGCCCTAATTGCAGTTTTACATTAACAAATTTATCCTTCAAACATCAGGATGGCCGTGTTTAGTTTTGATGTTGTTCAAGTACATATATATAAGTTCATCACCCATTCCTTCAAAGCCTTCTCTGCCTTTCTGCAATTTCCTCAGTGAAAACTGATATGTTCCTGTAACTTGGTCTGCTGGGCAGGTTAGTTTGAGATTCTCCCTTTGCTGGGACAGATCTCTGTTCTATCTCCTAATGGTTGATTTAGTGTATCTTGCTTGAAACTCCTCTGGAAATCCGCCATCCAATGCTGGTCATACTTCTGTAAGGTGATAAAGAGAGGCTGCAAATGTTACCAGAAAACCACTGATCAGCTATAAGAGTATCTTCCTTTAGTGCTGTAGCCGTAAGATACTCCTGGAAAATATACCCAACCTGCTTTAGATGATGCTGAGATGAGAGCACTGAAGTGATCCAAGAACATCTATGGTTTGCTGTCATAAAAATACTCTTTATTGCAGCCTGTATGGTTATTTGAGATCTTTTCAGACATGAAAATGCGAATTGAAGCAGCCTTTGTGCATACTGCTGAATGATGCAGGAGCATCACACACTAGTCAAACCATCTTGTAATTCTCGAGCTTTTAGAAGGCGAAATCTTTGTAAGAAGACGAGATCCTCGTGTACATATAAGCAAGTGTCTATGTTATCCCCATTTTGTGGATAACTAAGGAGATGATGTCTCTAGGCCTTCAGGTTGCAGATATGGAGTGCCGAGGGACTACATGACCAGCAGTACCCTTTGTACAGATGGAAAACCCACTCACCACCACAGTGGTCACAGGTTTACAGATGGCATCCACCACAGTGGTCACAGGAGTATAAGGGCATACACCCTCACCAAGGTTTGTTCTCTTGCTTAAGAAAGGTCATTTTTTACTAGTTGTCTTGGAGAACTACAAGAGCGTACACCCTCCAAGGTCATCTTGGTTTGTTTTGCAAACCCTAGGAAGTAAAATTGCTTACACCCCTAGGGCTTTGTGGATCAAACATTTTAATCCAAGTTTTGCTTCTCAAGGTCAAATATATTTTTCAAGGTTGTGCCAAGAGAAGTACAAGGGCATACACCCTCTTGGCATTTCCTAGATTGGCTTAGCAACACTTGGGAAGTACAAGGGCGTACACCCCCAAGTGCTTAGCCAAGCCATTTTTTTCATTGACCCCATAAACCCAGACACTAATCACATTATAATTTGCATTGGAGATACAAAACTTTTGCCTCGACAAACGTGAAATTTCAACCTTTACAAGCTTTCTCTTTTGGATAGTGACCTTGAAGCCTTGGGGTTTTTTCTTCCCTTAGGGCGTCCCTTTTCTTTCATAATTTCTTATTGCTGTACTAACCTGTTTTCTATAGCCATTAGGCTGCAGAAAATCACTAACCTTAGTTGCTAATATCTCACTAACTAGCCCCTAACTTTCCTCCATTTTATAGCCACGAATTCCACTAACTAGGGTGCACTGTTTAAGCTTGTTTTGGGGACTTTTCTATGGTTGATATAGCTGCTGCATGTCATTGAATGCTACAGCCATAAGACTGATAATTTACTGTAGAAAATCATTTTATAACAACTTGCTTTATTCAGTCTTAAAGTGCTATGCTCAAGTCATAATTGATTACTAAATTCCTTGATGATATTGCCAATTGATCTTGTGCTCTATATGCTGATTTGAATACTTTATTTGCTGATATAAACTCTCATCCACTGCTGCAAATTAGGGACAACAAGCTTAACT
>SNQJ01S0222597.1:14946-25787 GCA_010110895.2 Picea sitchensis
CTCCATGTACTACAAATCTTCTTTTGCATCCTCAAAATTTATGCCTTTGAGATCTATTTGATACATTCTAATGGTTGTAGCATGTATTTCATGCACTCTCCTATTGAGTGCATCAACCACTTTGTTCTCCTTTCCTTTCATGTGCTTGATTTCAAATTCATATTCATAGAGGAATTCCAACCATATTCTCTACCCAGCATTCAAATTTATCTGATGAGACAAGTATTTTAGACCATTATGGTCTGGCCTTAGCTCAAACCTATTTCCTGTGAGGTAGTGCCTCTAATTCTTCAAGGAATGCACTATGGTTTCCAACTCCAAATCATGAGTGGCATATATCCTTTCATGCTCATTCGATTTTTTGGATTCAAAACATATCACAAATCCATTATGGCTAAAGACACCACCAAGTACTTCTTTGCATGCATCTGTGAAAACCAAAAAAATTTCATTTGGATCAACAGTCCTTAGAATTGGAGCACTGGTTAACAATTGCTTCAATTTTTGGAAGCTCTCTTCACATTTTTCTCTCCATTGAAACTTCACCCCCTTCCTTTGCATGGAATTTATTGGGTGAGAAATTCTTGAAAACTCTGCAATGAACCTTTTGTAGTAGCCAGCTAGACCCATGAAGGATATGAATTCTATTACATTCTTTAGTGTTGTCAACCCTTTAATGGCTTCAATATTTTCAGGGTCCACTGTTATTCCTTCTTCGAATATGATATGCCAAAAATAGTGGATTCATTTTTGATAAAATGAGCACTTTCTCAATTTGGAATAGAACTAGTTCTCTCTTAGCACTTGTAACACCATCCTCAAGTGTTGCTTGTGCTCTTACTCTGACTTGGAATATACAAGGATTTCATTCAGAAAGATAATGGCAAACTTGTCTAAATATTCCTGGAAGACACCATTCATTAAGCACATAAACACAACTAGTGCATTTGATAATCTTAATGGCACCACTGTGAATTTGTAATGACCGTACCTTGTTCTAAAGGTAGTTTTGAATATTTCTTCAGCTTTGATCCTTACTTGATGGTATCCGAACCTGAGATCGATCTTGGAAAATATCCTTGTATGCTTTATTTGATCAAAGAGATCACGGGTCCTTTGAAAATGATACTTGTTCTTTATAGTCACTTTGTTCAATTGTCTAAAGTTGATGCACAATATCAATGTCCCATATTTATTCTTCACGAATCAGACTGGGGTGTCCCAAGGTGACACACTTGGGCATATATACCCCTTCCTCAATGACGCAGGGCGCACTCGCAAGCACGTCCGCTCACAAGATCCTTCTTTCCCTGCGGCCCGAAGAACTCTTAATTAGCTCTTTTATTCCCTATCGGGATATCCACACCCACATAACTCTCTCTCGGGATCTCCCTTGTTACTTATCGAGAGATCGGACTTCACGGAATCACGAGGTCAATGGTCGAGTGTTGCTTCCATGGATCCCGATACCCGATATAAGTCAACGCTGACCCTTCCCTTCTCCTGTCGGGCTTCTTCTATCGCGATTTCACTACTCGCGATACCAAACAACTCGGTTCTTTGACTCCCGAGTCCCGATACGCTGAAACTCCGATGCGTTTGCAAGTTGACCTTTCAACAACCCCTTTACTCCATCAGCATTTCAGAGTTTGCAAGATCGTGAATCCTAATGCATATGTTTCGGCCCTTCGATTCCCCCGATCTCACGAATGTCATTTTCCTGATATGCCTTTCCTTTGGGGAATTTCTCAGAGGTCTCGATCTTGGCCACGCATCCTCAAGGATGGACGGTTCACGATACTCCTTGCTATTTCGCAATTCACAATTTCAAATGCTCTGGTTGCCTTGTCTTCGGGATTCACGAAACACAGAGTCCCGATATACCGATTTGGCTTCCCTATTGGGATTTCCCCCGATACCCTCGATTGTCGCCACATGTCCCCTAGAGATGAACGGCCCTGATTTTCTCTCGAGCTTCTGTGACTCCAAATCCTCGATGCCTCATTCTAGCAAGATGACGTTAGTCGGGTCCCAAATGGAGCTCTTCTCTTTTCGGAGAATCGAAATTCGCGATTCCAAGCTGTAAGAGTATCCTGTCCTTAGGACCTCCGATACGCCGAACCCCAACTTCGTTAGATCTTCCGACATGCATCCCTATGATGGACGGTTCAGATCGAATCTCGAACTTTGCCCAAATGCAAAGTATACCCACTTCACTTGTATGAACCCTGATGACCAAGTCCCCGATGCCTTCTTAGGGTTTTCCCTCTGCTCACGAGGACTTAAATCCTGTGAAACTCTTGTCGAATCGGACGATTGATGGGTAACTATGTGAAGATCCGGCGGTCCTCAATATCCTGAGATTGGACTCCGGATGTAACCGTAACCTCCCTGCTCCTTTGACAGATCTGACGGTTGGCGGGATTTCTCAATTCCTTTCCACAATATCTTGACCGTCTGTCCTCCCCTTTGTGAATATGCGCGTGAACCAAGTGTTCCCCCTGTGCACAAACTCATGATGCCTCCTAAACACTTCCAATCATAACTTCCCTGCACTATTCTTCACCTACTTGAAGGCTCCATCCTTCCTGAGCTTTCTCACGACTCTGAGTCTTAGATAAGATTCTTGTGCACACTCCTTGCGGCAACTCTCAGACACTTCCAAGTGTTGAATACCTTTGACTCTGCGGACTCCTACAGCAGCAGTCTTCCAAATTCTTGATCAGGTTCGCAACCCTGAGACTTTTCCTGGCCTGCGCACTCCTTGCACGGCTCTTGTGTGCCAATTTCACTTTGGGTGAATGAGAACAAGAGTTAGACTACCTGAGCCCTTCGTCAATGCACTCCTTGCAGACGACTTCAACTGCACTCCTTGCAGGAATTCTTGCTCAGATAGAGAAACAGTTGAAACTCATTCCACTTCCTCTCGGACTTCAATCTCAACACATGAAATCATATACACAGCATAACAAAAAATGCATAACAGGAAGTAAACATCTATGAGCATATCAATCAATAGACATACACAGAGAATAACACAACGCCATGAATTTTGAATCAATTTCCTTCTATTAATTAAAGATTTGTACATGGGTATTCTTACACAGTTCTCTTCTTTCTCTTGCTCTTCCTTCCTCAGAATTATGTTACAATGCACAATGGGGGTGTCTATATCCCATTTCCCTCTTGCGCTTCCAAACAGTCTAATCTAGAATTAAATTTTATCTACCTGCATTAACTATCTTAAATGCCTCCTACCTACTAAGGAAGAGAGAGACTCGCTCAAGGTCCATTACATTATACAAGTGTTCTCCTTCTTAAATGAACTCATTTAAGATCGCGCCTCAAGTTCCAAGGTGATTTTCAAAATTTGTGCTGGCGCTTGTCCAACTATCTTTTTCCTTTCGCGCTGGCTCGCTTGACGTGGGAGATGCTCCTGCATCATACTCCCTCGCTTGAAAAATTTCATGGGCTCCTGTCCATGAGCTCTTGCACGGTGTGTCCATGCTTCTGGATCTCTGCTTCATTCTCCCAGTTGGCATCTTCAACTGGATGGTTCTTCCACTTGACCAGATACTCAAAGTATTCTTTCCTCCTGGTCTTCTTGCCAATTCTCTTATCCAGTATGCACTCCATATGTGGCTTATCTGCAACTGGCATTTGCTTTCGCCACTGAACCTCTGGTTGTTCATCATTTGTTCCTGCTTCCCCAACTCTGTATGGGTACAAATCTGAGACATTGAATATCAGAGATATCCCGATCCCATTGGGTAATTCAATTTCATAAGCATTTACCCCACATTTCTTCAAGACCCTCAATGGCCCGATTTTCTTCATCTTCAATTTATTGTATGTTCCCCTCGGGAACCTTTCCTTTCTCAAATGTGCCAGAACTATATCACCAACCTCAAACTAAAGTTGTCTCCTATGCTGATCTTCTCTGCGCTTATATTCCTGACTTGAATTTTGCAACTGCTCCTTCACCTGGCTATGAAGTTCCTTCATCGCTTCTGCGAAATCTTCTGCACTAGCGCTCCTAGTTGCATTCTGTTCTGAATCCATCAATTCATAAATTCCCCTCGGCTGCATGCCATAGAAAACTTGAAATGGACTCTGGCCTGTGATCCTATTAACAGAGTCATTATAAGAAAACTCTGCTTGCGGCAATATGTTGTCCCATTGGCTGTGGTGTTCTGTCACCAAGCTTCTCAGCAAATCTCCCAGACTTTTGTTTACCACTTCTGTCTGTCCATCCATCTGAGGATGATAAGCTGAACTAAATGACAAGTAAGTTCCTAGCTTCTTCCATAAGGTCCTCTAGAAATTCCCTATGAACTTCGTATCTCTGTTCCAAACTATACTCCTTGGTAAGCCATGAAGTTGAATGACTTCTTTGAAAAATAGGTTCGCGATGTGAGTCACGTCACTATTTTTATAACATGGGATAAAGTGTGCCATCTTAGAAAATCTATCTACCACCACAAAGATCAAATCCAATCCTCTTTGTGTCCTTGGTAACCCCAATATGAAATCCATGCTAATTTCATCCCATGGCTTCTCAGGTATGGGTAATGGTTGATAAAAACCTGCATTCTGCTTCCTTCCCTTCGAATGCTAGCAAATTTTGCATCTGTCTACAAATCCCTTGACCTATGATCGCATCCCTGGCCAAAAGTATGATTCGCTCAGCTTTGCGAATGTTTTGTCATGACCGAAGTGTCCGCCCAATCCTCCACTGTGTTTCTCCTTCAACAAGTTCTCCCTCATGGAGCATTTCGGAATACATAGCTGATTGCCCTTAAACAACAATCCTTCCTGGATCATGTACTCTATCCATGGGATTCTGTCTCTGAGAACTGGATTCTCAGCCGCTTCATATGCTTCCTTAAAATCTGGGTCATCTACGTATATGTCCCTGAGATCATCAAAACTCAACGTTTTGACTCGAAACTCCTGTAATAGAAAACACTTCCTGCTCAAAGCATCAACAACTTTGTTAGCAGTACCAGAAATATGTTTTATCACAAATGTGAAATTCTGCATATACTCAACCCATTTGACATGTTTCTAGTTCAACTTTTCCTGTTGAGTCACAAACTGTAGTGCATGATTGTCACTGTACAAAAAAAATTCTTTGGGTATCAAGTAATGCCTCCACTTCTTTAGTGCCTGTATGATAGCGTAAAATTATTTATCATAAGTGGAATATTTCATCTTTTCTTCATTCATCTTCTCGCTGAAGTATGCTATCGGCTTGTCTTCCTGACTCAAGATTGCCCCGATTGCAAATCCGCTTGCATTGCATCTCACCTGAAATGTCTTTTGAAAATCAGGCAACACCAGAACTGGTTGCTCCATAATCTTCCTCTTCAACAAATTGAAACTCTTTTCATCTTCTTCTGTCCAGTGAAAATATTTATGTCTTTTCTTCACTATGTCCATCATCGCTGTGCTAATTCCACTGAAATTTCTAATGAATTTTCGGTAGAAACTAGCCAATCCGTGAAAACTTCTCACCTCGAATACATTCCTCGGTGATGGCCAATTCTTGATTACCTCTACCTTACCTGGATCCATCCTCAACTCATTTTCCGAAATAACAAACCCCAAGTAAATGAGTTCTGTCTTCATGAATGAGGATTTCTTCATATTTATCAACAGTTTCTCCTGCTGCAATTTCTGCATCACTGTAGCCAAATGCTTCAGATGCTCCACTGTTGTTTTACTGAAAACCAGTATGTCATCCAGATACACAATGACAAATTTCCCAATGAATTCCTTCAAGACTTCACTCATCAACCTCGTGAAGGTACTTGGCACATTTGTTAACCCAAACGACATAACAAGCCATTCATACAACCCTTCATTTGTTTTGAATGATGTCTTCCATTCATCACCCTCTCTCATGCGAATTTGATGATATCCACTCTTCAAATCAATCTTTGAAAAGAATTTGGCTCCGCTCAAGTAGTCCATCAGATCATCCATCTTTGGCAATGGAAATATGTACCTGATGGTTATTTTGTTGATCACCCTTGAGTTGGTACACATCCTCCAGCCTCTGTCTTTCTTCAGAATGAGTACTGTCGGAACAACACATGGACTCAAGCTTTCCCTGACTAATCCTTTGTCCAACAAATCCTGGACTTGCCTCTTAACTTCTTCATTCTCCCGTGGAATCAGTTTGTATGCGGCTTTGTTCAACAAACTAGCTCCTGGTATGAGATCAATCTGATGACTCACACTCCTGATCGGTGGCAACGAATGAGGTAATTCGTCCACTACAATGTCAGCAAACTCTTCCAGCAGTTCCTGAACTTCTTCTAGTAAATCATCCACTCTTGTGCTAGTCAGAACAATCCTCGGCTTCCTAACCACAATGAACTATGGATCCTCCTTCTTCTTAACCTCGGTAAGGAGTTCCTTCCCACTCATGAGAAGTACTGTGTTGCTTACTTCCGGCTTCACCTCCTTATCCTTTATTGGATGCAACATGTGGGTCCTCCCATTCTTCTCCAGGGTGTATGTGTTCATTCGCCCATCGTGAATCACATTTTTGTCATATTTCCATGGTCTACCCAGTAATAGGTGACAAAAATCCATAGGAATGAAATCACATAATATCTCATCATTATATCCTCCTATCTTAAACTCAACTAAACATTGTTTAGTTACAGTTACCTGATGTCCCTTCTGTAGCCATGAAACTCTATATGGGCTTGGATGATCAGTCATCTCCAGCTCCAGCTTCTCTACCATCTCGGTTGAAATGATATTATCCATGCTACCACTGTCTACAATGACTTTGCATACCCAGTCCTTGGTCTTGCAAGCAGTCCTAAAAAGACTGTTTCTCTGCGCTGAATTCTCCATCTCCTTCACTGGCGTTAAGAGAACCTTTTGCATCATCAACGACCTTCCACCTTCAACGTCTTCTGTCTCAACATCTCGCCTATGTGCCTCGACGATGTGAGTTTCTCCAGTTTCTTTCTTTTTCTCTGGACACTCGTAAGACTTGTTCCCATTCTTTCCGCATGTGAAGCATGTGATTACTCCACCTCTTCCTCTTCCTCTACCTCTAGTATGAGGAAAAGTGTTGTTATCAGCATAATCTCCTCTTTGCTCATTATGCTGTCTTCTCTGTTCAACATATGGCCCTCTCTGTGAGGTTCCACCTCTCTCTGTCCGTGTCTGAGGTTTCTTCCAGTCGTCCCTCGGCTTTTGGCTTCTTTCCTGGGCAACTAATTTGCCTCTAGGCTGACTTCTGCCTCTGCCCCTCTGACTCTGCTTTCGGCTCAGCTTTTTTTCAGCTTTCAGAGCCATCTAATAAGCATCTTCCACCATTCGGATGGTTACCATGCTCATTTCATCCTGAATCTCATATCTCAGGTCATTCATATACCTGGCTACTTTTTCGTCATTGCTTTCACGATGACCTGCCCTGATATTCAACCTGTAAAATTCCTCAGTATATTCTTCCACTGTCATCAACTTCTGTCTCAGGTTCTGCATTTTCCTGAACAGAGAAATTTGATAATCCCTAGGAATGAATTTTTCCTTCATCTTTGCAATCATCCTGTCCCATCTCTTAATTTTCTGCTTGCCTTGACAATGCCTATCCGCTTGTAGTTCATCCCACCACAAGGTTGCATGTCCTTTTAATCTCGTGACAACATGCTTGACTTTCTTGTCTTCCTCAGCATCTTCGTAGTCAAAGTATGTGTCAAGAGCTCTAATCCAGTCTAGAAGCTCTTTTGCATCCAAGTTTCCCTCATAAACTGGAATGTCCATCTTTTCTTTTGCACCCATCCTTGCAACAACTTTAAACAAGCGTTCATTGGCTGCATCTTCTGCTGTGACCTCTTCTTCTCCATGTCCAACATCATCTTCATTTTCGAACTCACTAATATATTCTACATTAGTTGTGCGCCTTTGTCTTATCTCCATGTCCACAAGTCTAGCGTGTATGTTATACAGATCTCTTTCCACTTCTGGAATCTGCACCTATCTACCCCTTCCTCTGGACATTTCCCTTTCCTCCTCTGGATCGGGTGATTGTCTATCTCTTCTCCTTAGCAGCATGGTGAATTTTCTTCCTCCCTGCAACAGAAAGAAAAGAAGCTTTTCTCAGCTCTGATACCACTTGACGCAGGGCATGCTCACAAGCACATCCGCTCACAGGAACCTTCTTTCCCTGCAGCCCGAAGAACTCTTAATTAGCTCTTCTATTCCCTATCGGGATAACCGCACCCACAGAAGTCTCTCTCGGGATCTGCCTTGTTACTTATCGGGAGATCAGACTTCGTGGAATCGTGAGGTCAATGGTCGAGCGTTCGTTCAACGGATCCCGATACCTGATATAAGTCAACATTGACCCTTCCCTTCTCCTGTCAGGCTTCTTCTATCACAATTTCACTACTCGCGATACCAAGCAACTCAGTTCTTTGACTACCGAGTCCTGATACGCCGAACCTTCGATGCGTTCACGAGTTGACCTTTCAACAACCCCTTTACTCCATCAGCATTTTGGAGTTCGCAAGATCGCGAATCCTAATGCATATGTTTTGGCCCTTCGATTCCCCTAATCTCACGAATGCCATTTTCCCGATATGCCTTTCCTTCGAGGAATTTCCCGGAGGTCTCGATCTCGGACACGGGTCCTCAAGGATGGGCGGTTCACGATACTCCTCGCTATTTCCTGATTCGTGATTTCGAATGCTCCAGTTTCCTTGTCTTCAGGATTCATGAAACACCAAGTCCCGATATACCGATTTGGCTTCCTTATCGAGATTTCCCCCGATACCCTCGATTGTCACCACGGGTCCCCTAGAGATGAACGAACCTAATTTTATCTCGGGCTTTTGCAACTTCAAATCCTCGATGCCTCATTTTAGCGAGATGACATCAGCCGAGTCCCACACAGAGCACTTCTCTTTTCAGAGAATCGAAATTCATGATTCCAAGTTGTAAGAGTATCCTGTCCTTAGGACCTCCGATACGCTGAACCCCGACTTCGTCAGATCTTTCGACATGCGTCCCTATGATGGACGGTTTAGATCGAATCTCAGACTTCACCCAAATGCAAAGTCTACCCACTTCACTTGTATGAACCCTGAAGACCAAGTCCCCGATGCCCTCTTGGGGTTTTCCCTCTGCTCACGAGGACTTAAATCCTGTGCAACTCCTATCGAATCGGACAGTTGACGGGTAACTATGTGAAGATCCAGTGGTCTCCAATCTTCTGAGATTGGACTCCGGACACAATCGTAACCTCCCTGCTCCTCTGAAAGATCTGACGGTTGGCGGGATTTCTCAATTCCTTTCCACAAGATCCTGACCGTCCATTCTCCCCTTTGTGAATCTGCGCGTGAACCAAGCATTCCCCCTGTGCACAAACTCACAATGCCTCCTAAACACTTCCAATCATAACTTCCCTGCACTGTTCTTCAACTTCTTGAAGGCTTCATCCTTCCTTATCTTTCTCATGACTCTGAGTCTTAGAGAATATTCTTGCGTGAACTCCTTGCGGAAACTCTCATACACTTCCAAGTGCTGAATACCTTCGACTTTGCACACTCCTACAACAGCAGTCTTCCAAATTCTTACTCAGGTTCGCAACCCTGAGACTTTCCCTGGCCTACACACTCCTTGCATGGCTCTTGTGTGTCAATTGCACTTTGGGTGAACGAGAACAAGAGTTAGACTACCTGAGCCCTTCGTCAACGCACTCCTTGCGGACGACTTCAACTGCACTCCTTGCAGGAATTCTTGCTCAGATAGAGAAACAGTTGAAACTCATTCCACTTCCTCTCAGACTTCAATCTCAACACATGAAATCATATACACAGCGTAACAGAAAATGAATAATAGGAATTAAACATCTATGAGCATATCAATCAATATACATACACAGAGAATAACACAACACCATGAATTTTGAATCAATTTCCTTCTATTAATTAAAGATCTGTACATGGGTGTTCTTACACAGTTCTCTACTTTCTCTTGCTCTTCCTTCCTCATAATTATGTTACAATGCACAATGGGGGTGTCTATATCCTATTTCCCTCTTGCGCTTCCAAACAGTCTAATCTAGAATTAAATTTTATCTACCTACATTAACTATATTAAATGCCTCCTACCTACTAATGACGAGAGCGACTCGCTCAAGGTCCATTACATTATACAAGTGTGCTCCTTCTTAAATGAACTCATTTAAGATCGTGCCTCAAGTTCCAAGGTGATTTTCAAAATTTGTGCTGGCGCTTGTCCAACTGTCTTTTGCCTTCCGCGCTGGCTCACTTGATGTGGGAGATGCTCCTACATCACTCAACAATTCTTCAAGTTTCATTTGCAACTCCTTCAACTCTGGTGTACTCATTTTGTAGGGAGTCTTGGATACTGGAGCTTCTCCCGACATCAAATTTATAGAGAAATCGATATCTCTCCTTGGGGGTAGTCTTGGTATATCCTTCACCACATCCTCAAAATATTTCAGAACTGAGTGATCCTCCAAATTTGGGACCTTATCCTTAGGTGCTTCTTCCATATGAGCTACAAAAATTTGGCAGCCTTTCCTGTAACACTTCTTCAACTACATTGTTGAGATATCTCAAACAGTCACTGCCCTCATAATTCCTTGGATTGTTCTTGGGTTAGCTTCTTCATCCAGGCAAGCAAATTCCTTCTTATAACAGTCCAAGATAGCATGGTGTTGGTCCAACCAATCCATACCAACTAGATAGTAATATGAACCCAATGGAGGGATGTTTAAATATGCCTTGGTACTTATCCCATTCATGTCCACTGGACATGATTTAACCAACTCAACAAATTTTCTC
>SNQJ01S0222598.1:1335-14936 GCA_010110895.2 Picea sitchensis
TTACACTGAGAGGTTCCTCCAAGTAATGTGCCCAAAATGCCCTCTTCAGTGATTTTAATTAACTTATAGCTCAAAATAGTCAAAATCATGGAAATCGTCGGAATGGAACGAAACCAAAGCCAACCTATGCGGAATGGATCATATTGATGGAATATGATCATCAATGCAAGCTGGACCCCACAATGCCTCTCAAATACCCCTGTACGCGCTCTAGCACCCATCTGGCTACTCTGGTCATCATAAATCTCTGCCCTGTGATGATGTCCCAAAGTGGGGACATTACATGATTGGGATTTGAGAGTACCAATAGTGTTATGGTCTTACATAAACACTTGCAAGAAGCTTACAATGCAGACTCCCTTTAAGTTGGTTTATGGGTTAGAAGTAGTAGTACCTATGGAATATTTAGTTCATAGCTTAGGAATTGTAGCATTTATAGCTATGGAAGACACAGGCACTATACAAGACAAGCTCTCGCAGTTGGTAGAACTAGAAGAAGACAATTTTATTGCATAATTTCATCAGTAGGTATAGAAGGAACGAGAAAATGCTTATCATGACAGACACATCAAGAGGAAAGAATTCAAGAAAGTATAGTCCTCTTTGATATAACTTACATTAGGTTGTGTGACACTTTCTATGTAAGGTGAAATCCTTCCCTCTTTAAGGATTTTAATGTTTTTACCATTCCAAGGAACTGTTGGGCCTTAGTTATGGATTAAGGAAGAAATCAAAGAAAAAGGAAGAAAAAAGACGAAGTACGAACTACGTAGAAAGCACATTGACTGAGAATGGGTCGAAGTGGCCAAAGGAGAAGAAATGGAGTGAAGTAAGAGAAAACAAGTTGTCGAACGATAATATCGAGGAAGACAGATCAACAGGGAATATAGATCATGGAAAACTTAGAAAGCGGAAAAATACACCAATGGATGCTTTGGAGCACCTCGCGGGAAGGAAGGAAAGACAACTGGTGAAGCCCAAAAAACGTGGGTCAAGTTGACCTAAGGTTTTAGACACATAGGGTTTTGGAATTTAGGGTTTTGGCACCTATACTTCGATCTAAGGTTCTCTGAGAGTTATTGTAATATATAAATAAGAACCTAGATGAGAAAAGGGGGTTGGTCGTTCATTGTCTGATCTAGGTTGTTGTTTGTCATTGTGGGTAAGAGAGTGATTTTTTTTGTGGCACTGGAGAAGTATTGAGTGTAAGATTGTTTTGAATTGTAAGATCTTTAGCTGGGTGAGCAGGGAGGGAAGCGAAGGAGAGAAAAATATGCAAGCTAAGTGCGCAAATAGAATTGTATGTTTCCATACTAATATATCAACAAACACAGTTATGTGGACGTAACCTCGGGGAGGGGGTGAACCATGTATATCTTGTTGTTTTTTGTGGTTGATGTTGTATTCTCTGTTGTCTATCATACTATTATTATGCTAGATCCAAGATATAATTGTGCAAAGTAGGTTTAAACTGGTAAAGAATAACTATATCTATGTTTGTTGTTCTATTGGATTCACTTGCATTTCCTCTAGTTGTAGACACATGTGTCCTGCAACCCTCTATTGCTACTTCAGGTGAGACTGCATCTGCTCCGCAGGTGTTTCTGAAAGGGCCAATAGTTAGGGCTTGTTGGTGCGTTGTTAGAGTTGAACCTTGGGTCTACCCCTATGCCAACAGGAATGGATAAGTGTGTCATGTCGAGTGAGAGGTATCCACCCATCAAATATTGCCAATCTCTTCCCAATATGATTTAGTAATTACTTACTGGCATATCAATTACCTGAATGTTAAGGGTTGTCCTTATTTCAGGGTGTGCGCACAAAACTAAGGTCACATCTTTAATATCACCTATGGTTGTTTTTGGTAGACTATTATAAGAGAGCATGCTATTGGTGTTTTCATTTGTACAAGACAAGCCTAGCTCTTCCATAATAATTTTTGACATCAAACTTGGGTTCGAACCATGATCAATGAGGCACTAATGGGTGATCTTATCCATAATATTTACAGAAATATAAAAAGGGGGATTTTTTATAGGGTGTCTAAAGTTATGTAAACCTACTTTATTTACAGATGAATCCTCTTCATTTACCTCTTCATAGAGGTCGGATACAATGGAAGATTTTCCTTCCATGATTTTTTTTAGATGCCTCCATTGTTCAGGGACGGCAACCATGTCTAGAAGGGTTGCATATAATTTGATGTTGGCCAACTGATTCAAAATATTGTATTTAGAAGAGGGGAGAGGGGAAGTATGTCCTTGACTGTCAAGAACCTTAGGAACATAAATAGTAGGAGATGGTGAGGATGATATTGGGCTATAAGAATTTTGGGGAGGATCATATTTGCCTTTGGGAGCATAGGATTTGTTCCTCGTATTGATGATCATGACATCTGCTGGTCCTACAAAACCTAGGACAACGATGGTAGTTTCTGGTCTTTTACCAATGATCTTATCCTTGTCCCTCTTCCTTACCTCACATGTGGCTTCCTCGTGGTGTTCCTCGAAAAATTTACACCAACTTTGAGGCATGATAGATTTAGGCTGAAAAATATTTTCAATTGGATTTCTAAAGGGGGGTGCAGAAGAGGATAAATCTCCAGAGGTGAGAGGGGAGACATTTCTCTTTCACTCATATGCTATCATACGATTACTCATATCTTGTACTAGTTGTAAGATGGCAGACATGTATGTTTTTTTAACTGATTCTCCCTGAGGAAGACTTGTTCTTTCAAGTTGTTCTTCATACTCTAAACAAGTATGCAAAGCATAACTGAGGTTATCAATGGATTTTTCCTCAATCCTATGAGAATAGGGGTAAGTTAATGTATTGTAGTAATGCATGAAAGCAGCTTGGTTCTGAGGTTGAATGAGTTTAGGGATTTGATTGTATAAATTAGTGAAACACAAGTTAAAGGACTTGATGGTCTCACCATTCTTATATGCAATGTTATTGTTCTCCCGTAACTTCTCAGCTGGGATTTTAGATTTCCCATAGGTGGACTTGAACTAATAAACTAACTCCTCCCAGGTAGAAAAAATATTAGGAGGAAGGTCAAATAAATTGGTCGCAACCTTTCCTTCCAAGGAATTAATGAATAAGTGCATGCAAGTATCATTGTCATTGCCTCTTATGTTGTGACAAGCATTAGAAAATGACACCATGTGTTCATTTGTAGTGACAATGTTATTCCCTGAAAACCTAGGGAGATTATCTTTGAATTTAGGAAGTGGACGAGTATCAGGTGCTAGGTTTAGAGGAGAGGAAACATGCCATGGTGTGGTTGTGTCGTATTCTTCAAAATGAAAAATCCCATACTTTTTAATGACTTTGGTGGGATTTGTGGTAGATTAGATAGGGATATGGTGGCTATATAAGCTACCAATCACTAACGAAGATGAAGACTGAAAGGAGGAAGCAATTCCAGTGCCACCAGAGACACCACTAGATGCCATCTTGGGGATGATAGGTGAGGGAGAGAAAGACAAATTGGATGAATCACACAAGGTTCTCCTTAGAGCACTTTGTTGGGTAGATAACACAATGTTCCTTCTTCCTATTTCAGCAATAAGATTAATTTCAGGTGATAAGCCTCTTCTTCTCCTAGAAAAACGAGAGTCTAAGGACATGAAAGGAAGGCCAAAGATGAAGGAACAAGATGGTTATTGTTGATTTCTAGGTTATCTATGTCTAGCTTCCCAACGTTCTTGGGCACTAATATCTCTTTCAATTACTGCCCATGAATGATTAAGCTCAACCCGAGTATTAGAAGTGTCTAAAATGGTGTTAGACAAATTCAAAAGAATGTTGGTATGATCTTGAATATTGGGATCAATATTGGGATGCCTTGCAACAGGTACAGTCATTAAGAAATAAAACATTCAAAGAATCAATATCATAAAAATAGATGTACTCGATGCTAATCAAGCATAAAAATTAACCAGAGAGATATTGAAGATCTCCCCAGTATGGTCGCTAAATAAATGTTGAGGAAAATATATGAAATGATCTTAAGCATTTTCAGATCTTTCTTGGATAAAGAAAGATATTTGGGAATATCACCCTATGTTTATAGCCATAAAAAATGTTATCCTAATTCACAAGTATTATTTAAAAGTTCTTAGGCTATTTTTTGCAAAATAAAAGCTTGTTGAAAAATTCATTATTTATGTGATTTTTTGAAAATAACAGATGTTGAAATAAATATAGAGATAGAAGTAAAGACACCAAGTCAATAATCAAAACAAATGAGACAAAGAAATCCTTTATTTCATTCCAATTCATCAAAGAACCGTTCTCTTTACAAAATTTCCCGAGGAGGTTTTGGACCAAAGTCAAACTTATACGTCCCCGATGAAACATACAAAAGGACTTCTGACAGAAAGTAAAAAAACTAAACTTTAAAAGATGGATCAACTTTCCACAGATTGTTTCCCACTCGACTCTGCACAATAGCCTTTGTTAGTCATGAAATCTAATTCACAAACATACACGTATACACAGACTATCAAAGATAGATCAACACCTCTAAAAAACACGTGTCTGAATGATGTAATTCAACCTTGAATCTTGTTGTCTACAATAAGACCCTGCTATCATAAAAAATAATTAGGCTTTTAATGAATTAAGGATTGAATGTAAACCGAATAATCTCAACAAAAACTCAAAGAGAAAACATTATTATCCTTCTCCTTTTATTCTCCTCTTGTTCCTCCCTTTCCTTTTTCCTTTAAACAAATTAGAATTGGTTGAAGTAGTTGAACTACTTCCTTAGTTAATTTAAGTAAAACACAACCAACTTTTTAGTTAATGGGGGAAAGTAATGAAGTCATGACAAGGGTTTTAAATAAATAATAATTAGTAGGTGGGACCCCTTGTGATTCCCTTTAGTTATCTAACAATGATAACACTATTAGTTAAGAAAACAAAGCATCCCTCCTTGTGACTCCCATCATCATTTTCATATTTTGACAATTTATGTCAATGATAATTCAAATTATTTCCAAAAATATATTAACCATATAACCAAAAAATAGTGTGTTGTCCAAAATTTCAGATGTCAATTGTTCTCAACAATAAATAAATAAAAAATTAAAATCCATATTTCCCACTTCGGGAGGCAATCTTTGTTAGAGTTTAATCTATTATTAGGTTTCTTTTCAATTCACTAGATAACCATAGCATAGATAGGATCATTGAGAAATACACAACCACAAGAGACACATCATTTATCCTGGGAAACCCTCATGGGGGAGAAAACCCAGCAAAAACTTCCTTAATATAGATAGCCAATACAATGCAAAGAGAATAAACCAAACAATACAGAAAGTCCTCTCCCAAGTATGTGCCTCTCTCTCTCTTCCTTCTTCTCCAACTGCAGATCCAAACTTGCGCTCTCATGAACAAGTGAGTGAGTGAACAAATGAGGCATTGGACTCTCTTATTTATACAATTTGGCAGGTGTTGAACTGAGGTTTTGTTTCACTAGCAGGGCCAACTTCTCATTTTGGGTGGTTATAACCACTTTAATATATTCCGGGGGGTGATTTTTCATATAGCATGTTACAATTAGGGTTTGACCAATTCGCAAAAGGGGATTTGATCATTTACAGTGATCAACATGATCAATCCACAAAAGGGGATTGATCTAATGAATAATACATCAATCATAAAATATAATACTCTTTGCAGTTACAATATTTCAACACTCCCCCTTAACAACAATGGTATTCTACAACACCATCAGGCGAGAGAGAGGGAAACATCATCAACAACATCTTGGAACACTGACTGGGATATCTATAAATCATCAGAAGTTTTTCTCATCATCAATATCATCATTCACAGTAGGGATCTCGAATGGCATCATCATCCTCATCAACATGAGGCTAAGGTAACATCATCATCATCTTTAGTATGAGGCTAAAGTAACATCATCATCATTGGCATGAAAGATGAAATAACATCATCATCATCATAATCATCTTCAACAAGGAGCTGAAGTGGTATCTTCATTATCAAATTCAGCAAGAAGCTGAAGTGGAATCATCATCATCAACTTCAACAACATGGATTAGTATAACACTAATACATCATCATCATCAATAACAACACAAGGCTAATACAACATCAAAAACAACAATATCATAGCACAAAGGCTGGAGCATCATCAACCTCAACACTAGGCTGAGAGTCTTCAACATAAGGTTGGCATCACAACACAAAGCTGGCTACACAATATCATCAGCACAAAGATGGAAGCATAGCACAAGGATGGCACATGATCACAACATGAGGTTGGAAAATCATCACAACACGAGGCTACCATGTCATCAACACAAGGCTGGCATCACAACACTTAAGTTGGCACATCATCACAACAATTAAGCTACACATCATCAAAGTATGAGGCTGGAACATCATCATATCACGAGGCTGGCATGTCATCAACACAAGGCTGGAATCACAATACATAATATGGAACATCATCATAGCACGAGGATATCACATCATCACAGCATGAGGCTAGCACATCATCACAGCACAATGTTGGCACATCATCACATCAATTAAGCTGGCACATCATCAAAACAATTAAGTTGGCATCACAACACTAGGTTGGAACATCATCACAACAATTAAGTTGTCACATCATCACTACTCTCCCTTTCGAGGGAGGTCCTTTCAGACTAAACCAAGAGTATCTCGAAAGTTCTCAAACTTTTCACAAGTTAGAAGCTTGGTCAACACATCAACAACTTATTCATCTATGCTAACATATTGGAGTTTTGTGGCTCCTCTCTGCAACATATCAAGAATGAAGATATATCAGATGTCTATGTGTTTTGACTCATCGTGGTGTTATAACCCTAAATTGCACCTCACAGGCATACCTGGCATCAGGCCATCTAAATTTTTATCTTCACCAAGCCACTATTGAACAACCCTTCTAAAAAACCATAATTTTGAAGGTGTATGCATTTTGCCCCACTATTGCCCACGTACACACGCTTGCTGAGCCACTACAACCCACATACACTCATAAAATATTATGAAATGTGGAAAATTTCATTGGATACTAGTTTCTGGGCTGTTACTAAATTGTTTGACTACCCATAGCGTGTCACCCCAACCATTATTTTCCCTTTTGGCCTATAAAAGAAGGGGTTGGGGTCCCATTGCAAAGGGAAGCATGAGAGAAAAGGAACTCTACCCATTTTATCAATCCCCCTTTGACCCAATTGTAAAGTCCTTATCATTTCTCTAAGAGAGAAATCAAGAGGAGGAATACATGGAAGCAGTTGGTGCATGGTGAAGAGGATCCCAGGACCAAGTTTGAGGAGCAATGTCGGTCTCATGTTGTAAGTTACTTTTGTGAGATTAATATAAAGAAGTAATTTTTTTGTCCCGTCGAATGACGTCTTAAACTTATATGATTTGTTTACATTTATTGCTTATGATGTCTAACCCACTAATCCATATGTAGAATGCATGCTTGTAGTTTCTTGTTTGTCTTTTTATGAATGCAGGTCATCCTTGGGAGGAGATTTGCAGTCAGGAAACAACCAAGCGCAGAGGGATTGATACCAAACACGGATTTTAAGGTAGGCCTACCGGATCCCTCTCTCTTGTCTTTTATGTAGGATTGTGGGGTAATGTTGGGATAATGATAAAAAGTAGGAGACTTTAGACAGTTAGCTCTACCTACACTTTAGGCCCTTTGTGTAGTCCATAGTGGGGCTTTCCCACTATAGCAGAATTGACGACCATACTAGGTAAGCCTCTAGGGTCTTTAGGGATATTTCTTTTTGGGTGCTTTGAATCAGTTTATTTACTATTTTTTGAGTTTCTGTGATCTTCTGTGTCATCAAGGGATGCTGGTCTTCCATACTAGTACTCCTTGTCTGTGTTGGACTGTTGTTTTTTCATGTTTTTGAAGAGTTATAGAGGTGTACGTGCCCTACAGTGGTCTTGCATGCGTGCATACGTGCCCTGCCCTTGGACATCTTGTGTACATACGTTGGTTGTTGAAGTGTGAGTAGAGGGCCTGTTTAGAGAAATTTTGTAAAAAAAAAGAGGAATTCATCCTCTTCTCTATCAGGAGTCACAATCCTTAGGGGTTTTCTTGATATAGCATTGGTATCTGTTATAGCAGTCTGTAGCCTAGGTCTGACTTCAGTGTATATTTCTTTTGATCAAAGATTTCTTGTGTTTTCTTTAATAGGGTTTTTAGACAAGTTGGTGATTCTGCTTTGATCTTCTTGTTTGGTGTTTTCAGTGAATCCCTACGATCTGTGATTGGTCCATAAGCCATTTCTTGGTATTTTCTTGTTGTCATTTTCCCCTTTTTCTTTAAAAAAAAAAAGAAAAGAATTCATTTTCAAATTTCTTGTTTTGAAGCATGAAACAATAAAAAGAAAATCCTTTCATTTCTTTGTTTGGTAAAGTAGTTTAGGTTAGTTTCTTTGTTTACCAAGGAAAAATAAAGTTTCCTTAAGTTCTTTACTTGAATGCTTAGGAAATTAAGTAGCTCATAGTTGAGCTAAATCTTGTTTTGATTTTTTCTTTTCAAAGATCTGAGAAAAGTAGTTACATAAAGTTTGGTGAAAGAGTTTTTATTGGCAAATATTGATTTGTGAAGAACGAAGTACTTTTGTTTCCAATATCATCTTATGCTATTCTCTTTCATCTCTTAAAGAACATCATTGGTTTCACTTTCATTTCTTTTGACTGAAGACAACCACTAAAATTAACACTTAATTAAAATTTATTAGACTCTGTGTTTGAAGGGTTCATCAATTTAGTTTAGGCTAGAGCCTTGATATAGGATTGCAGAGGAAACTCTTCAAGGCTACAAAAACAAACATAAGAGTCTAAGATAAGGATTTCTTGAAATTCCAGTAACCATGAAAGTTATCTAGGACCCACCTCTAACACAGGGGCTAAACACGAGGTTGCATGCGGAAAGGTAGCGGAGATAACCCCTCCAAAGCGAGACGAATCATAGTGGGGAATGCATATAGAGGGCTTATCTTGGGATTTTGTTGATCACATTATCCATAGAGCTTCATGGATATCAAATCCAGTTGAGGTCCTCATTTGTCTTCTGGAACACTTTCTTTTGATATCCTTGATAGGTTTCGATCTTGATACCCTGCTCATTTTGGTCCACCCGATTGTCGATTGTAGTCGCCTGGTGACTGTTTGCACGATGGAAACCTAGTTGCCTTTATCTTAGTGACTTACATAGGTGACTGCGGGGGTATACCATGGTACCTAGGGAATACATTGGCCCATTCTTTGTTGATTATATCCAGAGGGTGATTTTTTCTTCAATTTTCACTTGCACCGGTAAGTTTCTCTAGTGTTGGTTGTTGTAACTATTCTTCCAACTAGCTAGTGATTTGCTTGTTTTATACCATAGGAACTTTTTCTAGTGTGTGCTGGTTTTTTAAATGATTATAGAAATACCTAGTGTGTCATTGATCTTCTCACACAGTGGAGGATCAGGAGCTCCTTTGGTCGTGAAGGCTTTTGAGCCTACCACCGGTTGATCTCGAGCCACCCCTGCCACCGCTAAGGTGAAAATTAGACCAGCAAGGGTCTTTTGGGGCGACCGGGTTACAAGAAACTGTGCTCGAGTCATCTCCAAGAGGATAACATTTGATTCCGGAGGAACCAATCATTTCTAACCTTAGATCACAAGCTCTTGGCCCATATAACCCTCCAATCACTGATTTGTTGGTGCCCATCATTGTATAGGTTCAACCTTACAAGCATCAGGTAGTGTCACAAGTAGTGATGGAAGCAAATGCTACTACTTCTTCAGGGAATACTCATATTTACTCTACGACTGTCACTACAGAGGGTGTTCCACCTCCTAACCAACCTTTGTCGGTCCGGACCACTATGTTATCGATTGCCTCTACCTCGAGAAATGGTATGATTCCATCTATGGTGACGATCAGTGCTCCATTCACCTAGAGTGCGACAGGCCCTCTGTTCTCATACGGGATGCCTGGATTCAGTACAAGAATTGTAATTTCCTAATCCACTCTACAGAATTTAGGTATTGGGGCAGGGAGCTCCAACACTCCTTTGCAAGGATCTATGGGGGACACTTTGGCTCCCTATAATGCTTTCCCTTACAGAGGGGGTCATATACCTACTTCATCCCCTTTGCTCAATGGTGCTCACCAACACTCCGTCGAGCCAAACGCAAACTATAGTTCATTTGGAGCAGGTAGTCAAGGAATTCCTTCTCATAACATGTCGGTTGGTTAGACACCATTCTATTTGTTTGGAACATTTGGTAACAATGCCTTCTCGTCAGCTATCGTTTTGGCTGGGGGAAACCCTGATTATGGACAACAACATCCTGTACAAGGTACTATTCCTTCACAGGGGGAAAACTTAGGAATTCCTTCCTCACAAGGACCTTGGAATCCATGGTAGGGATCAGTTCCCTTATCTGGGATGTCGATCAGTGGAAACCCCTTCCATAGCCAATGGAACCCTGGGAAAGGCTCAACACCTATGCCCATTGGATCGGCAGGGGAAACCCTTCCAAAAATCCTTGGAATGAGACACAAGCCCAACCCTTTACATCCTATTACAGGAGTCAGTCGATGACGTCTCAACAAGAGCATAATCCATATGCTGTTCATGACCATTGTTATTACTAGAACCCTGGCCATCAACCTAATGTTTCTTGGCAACCTGGTACCAGCCAAAAGCGATGCTTCATTTTCCCTAGTTACAATCAACAACCCAAAATATCGTTTCTGGAAATTATTCACTTGCCAAACTTGACATGGTTATTAAACAACCCCATCTGTCATGATCCCCATTGGCCTCCTATGCTAACCAAGTTGCCTTTGGATATTCCAAAGTTTGAGGCCAAGCCTAACGAATATCCAAGCGATCATGTGACTACCTTCCATTTATGGTGCTCATCCAACTCATTGAGAGACGACTCCATCCATTTGCATTTGTTTCAACGCATTGTCATTGGGAGTGGTGCGAAATGGTACATCGATCTTGATTGCTCAAGATACTCTTCCTTCAGTGAATTGGCAATGGATTTCTTAAACCATTTCCAATTACCTGTGAGATACGATGCCGACACCGAATTTCTAGCCAACTTTGAGTAGACAAAAGCGGACCATATCTCAGATCACATCTGAGAATGGATACATCGGAAGAGTTTGATAAAAGTGTCAGTCCCACCAACATTCCTTCTTGAGTGGTTCCTTAAGTCTTTTGTACCTCAGTTGTCTAAAGATATCACAACCTTGGGGGTATTTTTAGAGGAAGAAGCGATAATGAGAGCCCAACAGCTAGAACTGATTTACTTTCAATCTGGCTTACATTACAAAGTTTTACCAAATGCACCACGGTCGATACTTGACAAGACCAGACAAAGATCTAGACCACATGCCGATGGCATTGTAGGTTCATCACAAACGAAGCCCGATGATAAGCTGACATATCCATTGCAACAATTGGAAATACAACATACAACAGCCAGCCAGACAACTGGTTCGAATGCTCTCCCTACTCAAATGTCAGATGTACACAGTGTGCAATCGAAAAAACCAAAGGCCACCCAGCATCTTGACGGAAAGAAGAAACAACAAAATAAGGGTAAGGGGGATAAGAAACCTACCAATAATATTTCCAAGGGAAACGCTGCAAAGAAAACGTCGAAGTATCCTTGTAATCTTTGCAAGGAAGACCATCCAACTCACCAGTGCCCTCGACTTGCAGAGGCCCAAAAGTTATTGGAATAGCAACCAACTGCCATGTTACCAAATACATTTCCACATGGGAAAAATTGATCTCAAGCCTCTTCAAGTGTAGAAGGGGCTGGTTAGGGACCCCCTTCATCTTTGAGTAATCCTTTGTCTGTGAATGTGTATATAATGAAAGGTAGTGTTGACACAATGACTAAGACACATGACTAAGGAATGTCAAACACCCCTAAGAAGGGTAAAAAAGACAAAAACCCATATCTTCCTCTCCAGATTGAGAATACGTTTGGAGAAACAATGAAACACATCCCTAAAGGTGAGTTCAAGAAATATTCTCACAACCCAAATCCAAGGGCCACCTAGAACTACTATGTTGTGGAGGATTTGTCACAAACCCCTTGTACGATTTCAGCTTTGGAAGTCCTCTAGAGATGCCTTTCCTAGAGAAATCCTTTGTTAGCTGCATTAGGATCTACTGAGACTTGTAATATAGGAACGATCATGATTGATATGACCGACTTAAAACCTTGTCTTCCTTGCCACGTAGCATTTCATATAGTAGTGTCTTACACCGTGGAAATTTTTACTCAAAACATTTTCCGCACGGTGGTTGATGAGGGTGCCTCAACATGCGTGATGTCTTTGGTGTGTTGGAAGGCCATTGGCCAACCCTTTTTGTCCCTTTAACCTATTGCAAGATACCAGATATAATAAATATGCAGAACATAAATAAAATTCTAGAAATGGTAGAATAACAATAATATATCCAGCATAATCTCCACAATAACACAGAAATGATATAAGAACAACAACAGAAATAACACTTCAATTCATAAAGCAATGTTCACATGCCTCTTCGAGGGGGAAACCTCCAATCAAGAAGCACTTTGTTACAATAATTCTCCAAGATAGGGTTTTCATACCCTTGACCCTTATTTATACTAAATATGTCGATCACGAGAAGCATCTAGAGGAAGATCCTTCTAGAAGCAGAAACTTCTATTAGGTCTTCTTACATCCACCTTATTATATTTTATTGAAAGGCCTTATTAATATTGACCTTTATTACATCCAAATATATTGATCTACTTATGTGCAGGTTAGAACCCTAACATGTCCTCCCCCTTAAAAACAACCTTGTCCTCAAGGCTTGATATGTGGAAACTGCTGCAAAATGGTAGCTGGTTCCCAAGTGGCATCTGCTGGAGTCATATCTTTCCACCGGAATAACACTTCCTTGCTGGTTCTCTAACGCAGGCGATGCTCACGCTAGTCCAAAACTGCTTCTGGTTGTAGCCAAATGGATCCTTCTTCAGCTAACATGGGAAAGTTGGTTTGAATTTGGCACCTAGTTCCAATCACCTTCTTTAAGCATGAAACATGAAAAACTAGATGTATCTTCGACTGACTGGGCAAAGCTAAGTAATATGTGACTTGTCCCACACGCTTGAGAACTGTATAAGGACCATAAAATTTGGGTGCTAGCTTCTAACAATGCTTGGCCTTGAAGGAAGTTTGCTTGTATGGTTGCAGTCACAAAAACACCTAATCGCCTTATGCAAATTGACGTTCAGAGAGACCTTGATCTTCTTGTTGCTTCATGCGATTTTGTGCCATGACCAAGTTCTCTTTAAGGGTACGAAGAATATCCTCTCGAACTATAAGTGTTTGGTCAACTACCTGGACCTTCGAGGTACCCAATAAGTATGAGAGAACTGAAGGTGGCTTATGTCCATATACCACTTCAAAAGGAGTCATGCGAGTAGCTGTATGGTAGGAAGTGTTGTACCACCATTCGGCTAGGGGTAGCCATTGAGCCCACTGATGTTGTTTTTCAGAGGCAAA
>SNQJ01S0222599.1:0-14936 GCA_010110895.2 Picea sitchensis
AATCCACATGGAAAAAACTAATTTAACCCCATGACACTTAATTACAAGGGAGGAGTCTTTTGGTGTTGTAATATCCCCCGGTAGTGCCCCAGTGATATTATGAATGGTAATCATGTTTATGAATTGTAATCATGTTTTGTAGGTTGGTGAGTCGAGTATTGATAAGCTGGAGGGCTTATGTGTTTATTAGGCTGAAGAGCCTAAGTGTTAAGGCCAGGAGCCTGATTTTTGTATATGTAATTATGCAAATCCTTAGTATAATATATAAGCATCGCTGTGTGCAGACCAACCACGAAGAAAGAGTGATGGGGACTAAGCTTCCATAAGGTTAGGTAAGGGAGGAGGCTAAGTGTGTGGGCCTAGGGGCTAAGCTAGGGGGATTACCTCTAAAGGGGATAATAATTTATTATTATTTTCTAAAAGGCTAAGGTGGTCAATTGACCAAGTGTTGTCCTAAGTTCCTGGGAAAGGGGAACGAATGCAAATGTAGTGCATGCAGCTCCAGGAAGACAAGTGTTGACCTGGGTGCATGCATTAAAAGCTGACAAGTTGAGCCATGTTGGGGGTTGGTTCTGTGAAGTCTAACGATTCTCCATCCACTATCTAACTGTGAACGGGGACATCCACTAGGGACCCTGGAACGAGTAACTTGTGATTCATTCTTCCATCCTCCGTCTGAGTTAGCAGTTCGTCCTGTTTATTCTTCTATCCACAGTTAGAACCCGAAACTAGGAGAATCGACCTCTGTGTTTTGTTCTCTGGTCGCGCACCTTGAAAACCAGTGGGAAAAACCCATGGACTGATCCGTCGTCTAACCTGTTCAACCTCTGCATAGTCATGCATCCTGAAACCGGTACTCCGTGAGTCGTTCTGTGTCTTCTGAGGAACCCGAAACCTAAGTAATTGCCTTAGATGTGTCATGTTTCAGTGTGGGTTGTTGCCTCCTGTGGTGCCATGCCCATTTTTTGTTGCTACTATCATCCCTGTGTGAATGAGTGTTGAATCGTTGTTGTTGTCCTCACCTGGATAGAGCTGAGTCGAGGAGTGTGCTGAAGAAGCGGGTTGTCAGGCCCATCGTTGAGGAGGCAGGTTTCCAGGCCTATGAGCAGCTCTCTCCAGGTGAGAGAGTCTGCTGGGAAGTGGTTTTCTCCTAGAGAGAGTCTAGCACCAGCTACGGAGCTCTGAGAATTCCTGATCCGGCCTGTTGCCGAGACCCAGAGAGGGAGGTGAAGCACCGATGGACTGTGCCTGTGAAGGTGTATACTCTCAGGTGGAACAAGCATGTGGGGAATGAGATTCCATGAGTAGTGGGCGTAAGAAGGCTCCTAGAGAGAATCCTTTCGATTGCACTATGCAGTGTTCCTGTAACCTCAGTCCAGTCTAGGATTCTCTTGCCCTGGGTGGAGCTAAGTCCCAGCTTGGGGGTGACCCAGTGCTGAGTGTGATGAGAAGCATGGTCTATGGCTGGGAGGTTCGTGGAAGGTCTGGACATAGTTGGTGGTGTTATGCCAGTTTAAGAGATAAGTAATAATTTTGTACTTGATTTATATGTGATGCATGTCTGTGTCTTGAAATGCTATCATGTATTCTGTTGCAAGTATGAATTGCTATTAATTTTGTTTAATTCTGTATGACAGCAGTAATATTGTGATTACTCTATATTGTTGGTTAAATCCATGTCAAATGTCTTAATTTGATTTAATGCATAATCTTTATAAGCATATTATATAAGTATGAGAATGTTTCTGCATAGTAGCTTTGCCCGGTAGTTGGGTTGATGGTCGGGGACATTACAAATTGGTATCAGAGCTCAAGGTTTCAGCACTGAGCCTGGATGGGTCATGTTAGTGATGGTTGAAGTGAGAGTTTGGAAAATAATTGTTGTCAAGATGGAAAAAATTCAAGTTTGGAGCCTCAGTTTCAGCATTGAGCCTAGATGGGTTGGATAAGGGGTCATTGGACTGAGGTTTCAGGCACAAATTGGATCTGGCAGGACTCATTTCAGACCTTAGAATGTTCTAGAGTGCCAAGAGGCTACCTTGGCCATGTCACAAAACTTAGGAGGAGTAGTGGTAGAATAAAACCGCAGCCGGCGTGGTATTTGACCACAGAGAGAGAGAGATTGCTCAACACTTGGGGTATTGGAGCCGTAGGATCTGTCGGGAGAAAGAGAATCTTTCATGACCATCAGATCTGGTAGTGTAGCGAGGCAGTTAACTATGAATTCCCTTGGAAATCCGTAGAGTAACAGATTTTTTTCTGTGCCATAGGACCTTTTCGGAAGGAAGGGAAATCCCTTACGATCGTCAGATCTGGGGAAGGTGCAAAGGAGTTAAACTAGAGGCCCTTCGGACTTCGCGACTTCAGTGAAGTCTGATGCCAGAAACAAGATAAGGGTCGAAGCCCGAAGCTCCGAAGTGGATCTACACCATAGATTTGGAGAGGAGAGCTTGACCGTTGGATTAACCAACGTCGAAAGGTCAAACGCAGTAGTGAAGGGAGAAAGCTCCTGAAGAGCTGAAGTGGTGAGTCATGATGACATCACCTGGAGGTGACATGGACACATGGGATGTGTGCCACGTTCCAGTGGGTTTCGAACCTATAGAAGTTTGAAATTCCCTATGGAACGTGACGAGTGTCACCCATCTGAATGGGCCACGTATCAATCGCTAGTATTCCATCATGTGGCATCCTGTGTGAGTAGGGTGATGGGACCTGACAAGCCACAAATCTCAGACACCACAGATCAACGGTTAGAAACCGTATCATGCGGAGAACTAGAAAGAGGTTTAATTACGTGAGAGTGGGTCGGGAAAAATACTATGGTTTCACAGAGGGGTTACGTGTCAGTGTCAGGAGAGTTGCGGGATGAAAGGCGAGTTACTCCAAAACCACTGTTGCATGCCCCCGCAATTGGGAAAATGTTAAGTGATGTAAGATAATGATGTCACCTAAGGTGACGTGGAAGTGTTCGGGGTGTACGGATGTGAAATCTTCTAAAGTCCCAAAGTACCGGAACTCAGACGCCTGAGGTTCCATAGCGAATGTCATTCATTGGATGCTGGGTAGATGTGGATGGTTGATCCACCCTATGTCGCAAGTTCATTAGTCCAAAACTCGGGAAGTTGTTGTGAAGTGCTTTGAAATCTCCCGAAACGTGAAGTCATGAAGTGAACTTTTGCTAAGCGAGTGGTCATGACCCGTGATCACATGGATTGGAGACTGAGAGAAAAAAGGCTAGTGCCCGAAAATGATTACAGAGCAGAGAAGAGATTTCAAAGAAAATGAAATATGAACATTTTCTTAAATCAAATTAGTTTGAATGTGTAAACTAGTGAAGTAGTGAATAAATTTCAAGTGTTCTCTTCTATAAGATATGAAAGGAGTGCATACTGAGTGTAAGGAGTGTGTGTGAGAGAGTCCTTTTTGACTCAAAGATCAGAAGGGATAGTGTGGAACTTTTGTATGCAGAGTGTGCCTATCAAGTGCAAGGAGTGTGTATAGAGGGAACTTTTTTAAGTTCGAAGGCTCAAGAAGACGAGCGTAGAGTGTGTCAAGAGGGCACCAGAAATTTTTTTGGAAGATGCAGAAGGACCAAGTCCCTTTGAAACTGAGTAAATTAAAATCTTTGGGAGAAACAGTGCAAGTTTGCACGCAGAGTGCAAGTGTGCACCAGGGTGAAGTTAAAATTTCATTAACAAAAGCTTAGGAGGGAAAACACCGTCGAAGCCTTCAAAATATTTGAAATCCTTCAAGTTAGGGAGGAAGTCAAGTCCAGAAGAATTGACGCCAAGATATTTGGCAAGAAGACATTGAGAACCTGAATGGACGGTAGGAATCCTTGGAGGGAGAAGCGTCGATAGTCGTGTGTCATTAGATCAAAAGAAACTGGGAGGAGGATAACGCTAAGAGTCATTCAGCAGTCGAAATCTTAGGAGAGGTAGTGAACCGTCAATCTAAAGGAAGATCGAATCGTGGATTCCTTTCATTGGGAAATCGAAAATTGAGAGTTGGGAGAATGGAAGAATTTTCTCTCGAAAATCCCGAAACGCGAATATCTGATTCACGAGGAGAGATATAGACCATTGAATCACAGCGAGTGTGAGTCGTTGATATGATGCACTTGAATTTTGTGAAGTCGAAAGTTGGAAAGGGGAAGAGAACTGTTTTCTAATTTCACGAACCGTGAAGTCCTAATTCACGAGAAAGGATCCATACCATTGGATTACGAGGAGCTATGAGTCGTTGGATCTAACTCACGTGGATTTCGGAAAACTAGAGATCGAAAGAAAAGAGGGGAATTGTTTTTTGAAACCCCGAAATGCGAATTGTCGATTCCTGAGGAATTGATCTAGACCATCGAAACCCGGAAAGTTGTGGACCGTTGGAACCCACATCTAGACAACAAGAAGTGAGCGCAGGAGGAATAGATCTGAGCCATCAGATCTGGAAGCGCGTGGACCAACAGTCATTGTATCCAGAGGAGGTGCACGAGGTTTAGTCCATTTGAGTGCATAGGAGGAGAGTCGATTTCACGATACACGAAGTCTCGACATCATCGGGACCGCCCATCGGAAAGGACGCATGGTAGAGATCCATGTACGCCAGAGATTTGCAAGGCGAAGAGCCGTAGCGATCCTAACCGCCCATTGGGAGGGACGCGTGGCATTCGATCAACATTTTGCTGACTCGTGACTTGGAGAAGTCAAAGGCCAAGTTTATGAAAACTTGTGAAACATGAATTCACGAAAAGATCACATCTATTGATCAAGGAGCGATCTGGACCGTTGATTGTCCAGGGAGAATTTTGGTATTTCGGGAATCAAGAGAACGAAGGTGAAAAATATTTCGACCTTGCGATACGCAAAATCACGACGAGATCTGAGCCATCAGATCATGGGGAAATCAGGACCGTCAGATTGGGAGCTCCTAAATATCGGCATTTCAAGGATTGGGAGAATGAAGGTGAATCGCATCGGGAACTCCTGATACATGAAATCCCGATGCGCTTGAGAGTCAAGCCCCGATTCATGATGAATGGTCACATGGACAGAGGCCAAGAGAGGAGCTAAGGAACGTTTATCTCTTTTTGGGATTTTAGGAGTCGGGGAGTCAGGGTTGGCTCACTCGCAAAGTCCCGACACGCGAAATCATGACGCACCTTTTGTGTAGGCATGTGGTCACAACCCGTGGTTGTGTGGAGATGAATCTCATGTTTGGTGCTTATGTGCATGAGCTGAGTTTCACATAAAGGACCTGTGGATTTGTTTGTAGGATTCCAGCAAGGAATCGAGAGAGTTGCTCCATCTCGATAGATTGAAGAGCGATCCTTTGACCAGGAGGTCAGCAGACCCCGCTAAGGTAGGGGCACTGTGTCGAAAGTGCTCAAGGCAAGAATGATCATGTGCAGTGATCACAGTGAAAGCACAAGAAGATTCAGGAACCTGGGAAGAATTGAATACTTATGGGTTCAGCAAGGAAAAGTTTCACATGGGAAAGAAGTTGTTGCAATTTCTGTGGCAACAAGTATGTTAGGGTTGTTTGGGTCAGCCAAAGGAAAGAATGCTTGCGCGTTTACAAGGTGTTGTTGGTGATGTTGTTGCATAAGGAGGGAAGCAATAGAGAGATGAAGTGTTGGTTATAAGTTTGATAAAAGAAGCATGAAAACTTATACTACTGTCAGAATTTCAGGTAGTATAAAAATATTATTAATGGCAGTCATGCAGGAATGAGTTTTATTACTCTTTTTGCATAATTGTTGAAAGGACAATTAGGTAAGAATTTCCTCAGCCAGAGTTATTTTATAAAATCACATGGTTATATTATTGAATGCATACCATTGGATGTGGTAAAGGCTGGAGTCCTGTATTAATTCAAAGCTTTTTAGCTTCTGAATGCACACACTGACATAGTAGAATGTCATGTTAATTTGGTTATGGGGTAATAACCAAAGAAAATTAAAAGATAAGAACTTGTTATAGGAATGAATGCCAGTAAGCTAGTCATGTATGAGACTAGGACCTGGTTGGATATGGCAAGGTCATATATGGAAAGTTTATGAGCCACATAGGTACTAAAAGCTTCCTACCTTTAAATAAAACTTGGGCTGCAACCTTTTTGCTAACACTAATTAACACCACAGAATTATATTCTTGGTGTAGTGTTTGGGTCGAAAAGGAAGCCATCCGATTAATTGGGAAGACAATAGGAAGTGTGTGGAGAATGTGTCAACACATTGGCTAAAATTCCAACTCATGGGTGGTGAGATACATGACTAAGATAAAGAGCATTATGTAATTCAATGCAAGGTGCATTGAATAAGTGTGCATTGAGAATGGAACTCATGCATAGTAAGTGATGGAAGTGTATACTTAAATGCATTTTGTGAGTGTATGTATATATGTTTTTGGCATGGAAATAATTATACTAATGGCTGAAATGTTGCTAACTCATGAAGTTGAGAACATTTCAGGAACTGTTAAACATTGCAACAAGAAAGTTGCAAGGTAGGTAGTCACAGGAATAGTGACTACAGAAAAATTTTATGTTCAGAAAATTGAAATAATAAACTTACTGTTATTAATTATGAACATGCATATGCATAGAATGATGAGTCATTCTATTTGGTTAAGTTGTTTGGTAATTGTGATTGAATTTYTAGGTGCRGGYAATTCTAATATCCTTYCATAAGGTGTTGTRCATGTTRAATTATGATGTMYAGAAAAYRYTGACAATTTGTTGGHAGTRTGYAAGATGAAKCCTTGCARGAAATTGSYATRYARTTBYRYGCCTRTGGAAAMACACAAGGATGGHTGCATTCATAATTTGGCAAYAGCCAAGAAGAATTATGAAATAKAATTTCATGTTTTGGGGATAAAAGTTGAATTCCCTTTCGAACTAATTGGAGTTCCTAAAATGAATTCTTTTATGTTTTCTCATGATGACTGCATGTGGGTGATGGAGATGAGATGATGTTGATTAAAGTTAGAATGTTGACTAAAAAGAGTAACTCGGGGAAGATACTGATTGGAAATCTCTGAGGGCAGTTGGAACTCCGGGAGCCACAGTGCTCTAAGACTTCCGGTCTAGCCTGTTGCTAAAGCCCAAGGAAAGGGAGGTGTAACAGTTGATGGACTGTGTGACATTGAAGGTGCAAACTCCTAGGGTGGGACAGGCATGTGGGGACGGAGAGACCATTGGTTGGAGTGCTACTGAGGTTTGGTACCTTGGTCTAGACCATGTGATATGGAAGTCTTCTCAATCAAAAGATAAGCACAATTCTCTATTTATTGTATGTTGTGTATCTTGTATACAGGTTATAATGTTATTAAAATTGATTGTATACACACACACACACACACACACACACACACACACATATATATTTCATATACGCTTGCATTTCCTACATCCATGATGGTACATAATGTGTTTCATATTTCATTGCTTAAGAAATATCTATACCTGATGCTAATCATGTAATTGATTGGAATGTGATTCAAGTGGAGCAAGAAGGTGCCTTGCAAGTGCATCCGGTGCGCATATTGGACCGGAAAAGAAAACAGCTCTGGAATCAAGTCATATGGATTGTAAAGGTCCAGTGGACCTGGTATGGTCCTGAGGACGCAACATCGAAGCATGTAGATGATATGTGAGCAGAATACCCACATCTTTTTGAAGATTTTGGAAATCTTGTTGATGTTGTGTAAAGAGTTGCACTGAGGACAGTGCAAAAATAAGGGGAGGGGATTGTAATATCCCCCGACAGTGCCCCGATGATATTATGAATGGTAATTATGTTTATGAATTGTAATCATGTTTTGTAGGCTGGTGAGCCAGGTATTGATAAGATGGTGGGATTATGTGTTTATTAGGCCGGAGAGCCTAAGTGTTAAGGCTAGGAGCCTAATTTTTGTATATGTAATTATGCAGATCCTTACTATAATATATAAACATCGTTGCATGCAGACCGACCACAAAGAAAGAGTGATGGGGGACTAAGCTTCCACAAGGTTGGGTAACGAAGGAGGCTAAGTGTGTGGGCCTAGGGGCTAAGCTAGGGGGCTTACCTCTAAAGGGGATAATAATTTATTATTATTTCCTAAAAGGCTAAGGTGGTCAATTGACCAAGTGTTGTCCTAAGTTCCTGGAAAAGGGGAATGGATGTAAATGTAGTGCATGCAGCTCCAAGAAGACAAGTGTCGACCTGGGTGCATGCATTAAAAGCTGACAAGTTGAGCCATGTTGGGGGTTGGTTCTGTGGAGTCTGGAAATTCTCCATCCACTATCTAACCATGAACGGGGACATCCACCAGGGACCCTGGAACGAGTAACCCGTGAGTCATTCTGCCATCCTCCGTCTGAGTTAGCGGTTCGTCCTATCCATTCTTCTATCCACAGTCAGAACCCAAAACTAGGAGAATCGACCTCTGTGTTTTGTTCTCTAGTCGTGCACCTTGAAAACCAATGGGAAAAACCCGTGGATTGATCCATCGTCTAACCTGTTCGACCTCTGCATAGTCACGCATCCTGAAACCAGTACTCTGTGAGTCATTCTGTGTCTTCTGAGGAACCTGACACCTGAGCAATCTCTTTAGATGTGTCATGTTTCAGTGTGGGTTGTTGCCGCCTGTGGTGCCATGCCCATCTTTTCTTGCTACTATCATCCCTGTGTGAATGAGTGTCAAACCGTTGATGTTGTCCTCACCTGGCTGGAGCTGAGTCGAGGAGTGTGCTGAAGAAGCAGGTTGTCAGGCCCGTGGTTGAGGAGGTAGGTAGTTAGGCCTATGAGTAGCTCTCTCCAGGTGAGAGAGTCTGTTGGGAAGTGGTTTTCTCCTAGAGAGAGTCCAGCACCAGCTACGAAGCTCTGAGAATTCCTAATCTGGCCTATTGTCGAGACCTAGAGAGGGAGGTGAAGCACCGATGGAATGTGCTTGTGAAGGTGTATACTCTCGGGTGGAACAGGCATGTGGGAAATGAGAGTCTGTGAGTAGTGGGCGTAAGAAGGCTCCTGGACTGAATCCTTCCAGTTTCACTGTGTAGTGTTCCTGTAACCTCAATCTAGTCTAGGATTCTCTTGCCCTTGGTGGAGCTTAGTTCCAGCTCAGGGGTGACCCACTGCTGAGCGTGATGAGTAGCGTGGTCTATGGTTGGGAGGTTCGTGGAAGTTTTGCACGTAGTTGGTGGTGTTATGCCAGTTTAAGAGATAAGTATTAATTTTGTACTTGATTTATATGTGATGCATGTTTGTGTCTTGAAATGCTATCATGTATTTCATTGCAAGTATAAATTGTTGTTAATTATGTTTAATTCTGTATGACAGCAGTAATACTGTGATTACTCTGTATTGTTGGTTGAATCCATGTCAAATTTCTTAATTTGATTTAATGCATAATCTTTATAAGAAAATTATATAAGTATGAGAATGTTTCTGTGTAGTAGCATTGCCCGGCAGTTGGGTTGATGGTCGGGGATGTTACAGGTGTGATGCATATTGTGATTGCTTGTCATGAGCTAAATAAGTCTTCTAGAGGCTTCATTGTCTTATTTTAGTAGTAACATGGAAGAAGATGGTGTTTAAAGGTGTTCTCTAGAGATGGATAGCAAATGCCTCAACTCTTTAAGTCAGATGTACCAAGCTAGGGAGATATCAGAAGCCCATGTACCTAACTTCCATCAGTGATTGATTCAGTGAGAATGTGGCCTTGTGATCAATCCACAAACATAAAAACAACCATGTCAAGGGGGAAAGCAGCAGCAATCTGTTTTGCAATTGGGAAAGATGGACCCCTGAGTTTATCTTGGCATGATATACAATGTGAAAATATTTAGAATCTATAGTATCTGTTATCTGCACAGGCAGTATCGTGGACACCATGAGATTATTAATTTAAGCAATGTAAAATATTTCTTATTTAGAATTTTTAGATAATCATTGTTTTTCCTTGTGTTAGCACTCTGTAAATTCCCAGAGGTTGTCAGGAGGTAGAAGAAATTTAGCAAAGGTAACTTACCCAACCACTTTGAAACTGGGATCTAGCCTTGCCAATTTCAGAGATGGATCTCTCTGTAAGAGTTAGATATATTCAGGTTTTAGATATTAGGCTAGTTAAATTAATAGAAGTATGTTGTTTTGTTTTATAAATATGGTTGAAATATTGTTTACACATCCATTGGGCTATGGGGTATGTGTTAAAGATTGAGATCAGAAACATATTTTATTAGGTTTCTTCACAGGGCAAGATAATGCAAATGTTGGATATTTTATAATTAAAGCAATGAAAGGCAAAAACAAGTGAGATAGTCAATCATAATAAAGAAGCATTTAAGAATTTCTTTATCACAATATCAAAAGAAAAACATTCAGATCTTTAAAATCTAGAAACAGAGTATTCGAGATAAATTTTGCACTTAAACTTCTTTTAAATGATCAAAGACAAAAAACAAAATGATAACGAAGTAAGATAAACATTTAACAAAGAGAAGTAAACATCACCAACATCAACACACAGGAATCATGTGAATCGCCCCTTTTATTACTAGTAGATCTCTTCAAAAAGATTACAGATTCCAGCTTGCTTGGGCATAAAGATCAACCCTCAATACTTAGGATTCTAAAGTATTTATAGAAAAAATTACATTTGATCCTGTCATTAATGATCAGGATATGGTGGAGAGAAAATCTAACTTACTAGATTACATTTACAAAAAAGTATCAATGTTGAATGATCCTCTCGAATCCTTGGTGTTGATTCTGAGGAAGGTGGTTGGTGATTCATCTTTGACTTGACTATGAATGTTCCACATGCTGACTCAGATTGTACACATCATCTCTTATTCAATCAAAGCACACAGATCATCCCATCTCTTTTGACTGGGGATGGCAATTTTGAGTAACCTTCGATAAACTTCATCCATCTCTGTGTATCTGGTGAAGGTGGGATTGGTGATGAAGATGTACTTGATCTCGTGTTGGATGTTGAGGTCCTAATGTAGAGTATCCAAAAATGATTTTCCAGTAATGTTGCCCTGTATCCCCGCAAACTTAGAGCCATCTTTTGCCACTGTCAATATATTTTGTTTGTAGTCTGAGAGGGTAATCAACTTGTCATCGATCACGAATAAACCTGGGGGGCCTTTCTTATGCAGCGAGTCTATCTTGCTGAAAAACCTCTGTACTCCGATGTCCATTGTTGGGGCTCTTTCCTCAAGTTGCAGCATTAATCCTCTCTTGCTCAAAAATTTCTTGACCTCAATGATGGTTTCTGTCCTATCCTCAATCTCCAAGGCCTCTAGTTCCTCTCTTGTTTTAGAATTCAAAAATATGATGATATCATTTTCCTCTATAGGAATTTCTCCCAATTCTCCTCTTATCTTATCAATGGCTTGTCTGCTTCTCTGCAGCAGTTCATGCTGCTCAAACATAATCTGTATGAGTGGCCAAATCTCTGTCATGGATTTGTAGATGTCCATCCAAATATTTTCCTTGGCCTCTGAAAGTGTTTTGGCCATGACTGTTTCTTTCTGTAGCTTCTGCAATTCTTTCTTGAGTCTCTGTATTGTATGCATCTATGTATTGTAACTAGACTAGAAAGTGGACATCATCTTTTGGAGGTTATTGATCTCATCCTACAGTATTTTGATTTCCTTTCCTTGCAGAGACATGTCCTCCATGGATTTCGCCAATTTGTCTGATGCATCTATGGTTGTTACTGAGGTTGCTACTGGAATTTCCCCTGTGGTGGATGTTGTTGTTGTACTGATACCTGTGATGGGAACTGCATTCAATGGGATGACTACCATTGGCACATTCTGCTCTTTTTCTTTAACTAGCGTCTCCAGCTCGGCTTCCATATTCTTGATCTGCGCATTCTGCTCCATGATTAGTTTCAACATTTCCTCTTTATGGCCTTCAGTCTCTGCCATTTCTTTTGCCTGTGGATCTTCTGTGGCAGGGATCTTTAGTTGTTTCCTTAAGGATGTTATATCAGCATTCTTCTTCTTTAGCAATTCCTCAGCTACTTTCACATTTGATGGATCATATATGATTTTGAGTACTAGTTCCTCCAGAGATTTTATCTTATTGTCCTTTGCCAAAGAAGACACCTTCTCCAGCTTTAGCTGAGTCTGGACATTGTTCAAGGAAACTTGCAACTTTGCAGCAGTCGTGGAGGTATTAGTCGAGGTGGAGAAAATCATTTCTCCCATCTGTCTATGCATATCCATTTGGTCAGCTGGATGCACCTCTTTGACATCAAACTCAAAAGTTGACCTTTTATAATCAGAAATTGCTTTGGGTTGAGGCATCTGTGCCTGCAAGAACGCCATGTGCATCTTCCATTTTTCTATTTCAAAAGAAGAGAGCAACCTATGATGGGTTGTAGATGTTTTCTTCCAGAATTGAACATAGGTACTATTAGTCAACATCTCATTTTTCTTCTTCATTAAGTTATACTTCTCAAAAATATTGAGTCCTGCAGACTCCTATGAGAATTTGGTTGTCAACATTGTATCAATTTGCTTCTTTGATGAGGAAGTGGACATCATTTGTTGGATTCCTGAGAAAAGTGGTGAATGTTCTCCTTCCATTACTGTAGTGGATTGAGTCTCTTCTCCTCCAGACCTGTCAGGTGTATGACTGGTTTTGGGCCTCTTTCTATAAATATGGAAGTCCTCTACTGAGACTTCAGTGACTGAGGGAGATACTTCTTTCCTGGGTCTCTTCTCTACTGGTACCTATGGAGTTATAGTTTGGGAAATGCTGGCAGAAGAAGGATGATGTTAAATATCAGTCAGAGTGTTTTCTTCCCATTATGTCTGGTTCATGTATCTCTCTAGGCAATTTTGTTCTTCAATCTGGTTTCTGCAATGATACCATAGGGATCATAATGCCATGGGAAACTTTGCTTGAACTTCATCTCTTGTAACAACTTGTTTTCTTCTTTGCCTGCATCTCTGTTGTTGCAAATGAAGGAACCTATTTTCCCTTTGATCCCGAGTTGTTGTTTTTTCTTGAAAGCCACAAAATGAATGTCATCTAAATTAATCATCTGCCTGATATATTCCAGTGCAAATATCCTGACAGGCAAGTATTTGGGCAACTGGTAAGGGGCCAATTCACATCCGTAAACTCTAATATCTGTGTGATCCTGGTACAGGTACCAGTCACCTGTTTTAGCAAGGTCTGGCAGATGTAGGATCCTTTGAATATCTTCATCTATCCTGGGTTCTTTTTGTCCACTTAGCATGCTTACCACTGGGTGGTAAAACTGATCTATGAACTGCTTGAAATTGAACTCAAATGCGTTTTTCCTCCCCAATGATGTCCAAGATGTGACAGGCTATGTGTTGCCATCCTGGTCTAGATTTTGCATGGAGAAAGGGAACCTGTCTGCTTGGAAAAAGATGAACAAGTATACCAGAATTGAAGAATACTTGAACATACCCTCTTTAGAAAAATTGAAGAGTTGCTCATGGATATTGTCGGCCAGGAACTTGTTGTAATCGAACTGTGTAGTGGCTTGTTCCTCAGTGGAGAATATGGATAGAAAACCTAGGATGGGATCGTCTACCCACTCATCTAAGTAGTATCCAAGTAGGCAGCACAAAGAAGAGATGATCTGATTTCCTTTAATAGAGAATATGGAGGAATGGTATGGGCAGTTCATCTTGGGTAATTCAGCATTTTTTAGGGAGGAAAAGCTCGAATATTTGAGCTCTTTGTGGGAAAGACATCTTCTGGTACATCTCGGTTAGGATTTTGATGGAAAAAGGGGAAAGGGAGTCGGCTCTGTGAATCTGCATTATCTGGTTAATCGTCTCAGGGCTAATGGTGAAAAGAGTTTCACCAGATGATGAAACAATGGCTCTATGGATAGGGAGATAGTGCGCTTGGCATTTCAGAGTGAATTCGGGAAAATGGTAAGTCTGAGGGAAAAGGTACAGGGGGATATTAGATTCCCATAGGCCAATCTCGTCACTCTGGTCCAGAAAAATGTCTCTGAGCCAGAAGTGAAATTTGAAGAAGTCGAATTTGCACTTCGGCTCTGCAATCAAGTAGTTTTTATCTGTCAAAGGTATTCGATCGAAGTCAACAGGAGGAGGGAGGAAAGGATTCTCTTCGATCTGTGAAGATTTGGATTTGGGTGCCATTGATCTAACTAATACATTCAAAACTAAAAATATGTTAACTGTGTTTACCAGGTGTTAATGGAGGTCACTGACTGAGAAGAATAGAGTACGGTGGCTTCGACTGTGTCTGGATGGTGAATAGTGCAACAGTGGTGAGGAAACGAGATTAAGTGGATAAACGGATGTCCGTTAGGGAGCAAATGGCGAGTTGGCTGGTTAACGGTCATGGTGGACAACATTGATTTGTCGACGAGTGTATGGAGGTACTGACATTGTCGCATCACCACAAAACCTAGGATAAAGCATTTTTTGGGTTTTTTGCACTTCTCCCCTTTTTCATTTTGTCACCAAGGGGTTAGAATACAACATTTTTAACTCAAATATAGCATTTTTAACATTTTTAAATTTAATATAGCCTTGTCCACCCCTCCCCCCCTTTTAACCCTAATTCATAATCAGTGTGATTTGGTCATCAAACTCATTCACCAAATCAAAGCCTCCCTTCTCTAACTTATATATTCCCATATCCCTATTTGATGATCATGACTAATTTCCAAATTGGGTCCTTCCCTCTCAAGGTTGGATTTAGTTTGAATTCTAAAAGGATTTCAATGACAAATTGATTTAGAGTTAAGATAACCCCACATGCCTTGTTCTTGGTGTAATAACATGTAGTTACTTTACAAAGGGATGTAGAAAGAGGAAAGAAAAATAAGATGTCTCATCTGACCAAGTGGAGCTTCCTATTAGAAAAAATGAATCAAACGGTCAAGAAGGAAATTCAAACAATCAAGAAAGGAGTTTGA
>SNQJ01S0222600.1:0-14936 GCA_010110895.2 Picea sitchensis
TCTACCCTCCTTTTTGTCTTTCACTTTTCTTTTTCTCCATTAAATATTCATTTAATTAATAATTGGAGAGAAATACCCTCAAAGAGGGGTTTAATATTAGTAAACTCACTTTTCCTAAGTTTCACTTTATAATTCGAAAGTGACTTTACCAATATCATTTCCCTAGCTTGTCCGTCTAATGGTTTACGGGAAATTGGGTAAACCACCACAGTATTCTGACTGCTTAGGGAAAATGGGACATTACACTGGCCTAGGTTTACTACACTAGGGCCGTACTCTTTCTAGGATTTGTTGAAAGGCCTTGCTGTAGCAACACCTCCCTCTTCAAACCCTCTTGTTTTGGTTATATTTTGTTATTATTGAGCTAGTCGTTTGCCGGAAAGGAGGAGAGAGCGCGAGGCCTTGCTTTAGTAACACCGGAGTGAGCCTCTCTCCCCTAGGGTTCCGATTTTGAGGCCCTGCTTTAGCAGCACCTCAAAACTTTTCCCTCTAGTCCTTGAAATCTTGCCTCCTTCAACCTGTGTGTCCTTCACTTATGACTCCATTAAACCCTAAGGCACTGATCTAGAAGTCCTCCAACGTTGAAGTGAAATTGGTCAAACAACTCTCAAACTCTTTGAATCTTAAACCCTAACTATACTAACCCTAACCTACTAACCCTAAGTTGTTGACGTTATCATTGGATATCTCATCTTTAAAGCAGCAACGTTTTACTTTATAAGCAATTGAATGGTGGATTAAAGCATTTATTAAATGAAGTGTTGATTAGTTAACTTGAATGCCACATTGTTCTAGTATTTATTGGTGAAGTAACATTATTTTTTCATTGCTATTTTGTAAACATTGACTTCGTCAACATTTACTTTCAAATTGCTTATATTGAACATCAGATAGTTGTTGATATATATGAAGTACTAACCAAGCCTGCATATATTAGTTTATTGTTGCTTTGTTCTTGGGCAAGGATTCTACTTGGTTATTGCTTCTAGTTATTTTTATTGGCTATAAAGTCGGACTATCTGTTTTGGTGGTGATCTGTGAAGGGGGAAACTTGTCATTGTCTGATTATCCTTTAGCCTCTTTAAAGCCCCAGGTCACGGGGGACGTCTCCCCTGGACCTCACCTCCCTAAAGAGAAAGAACCATCCCATCGTGGTGACATTGGGTGGGATAGGTTCTTGTTACGCCAGTTTGGCTTTCAACTTTATAGCCTTTCTTCCTAACTACAAATTGTGCGATAACAAACTTGATCTTGATTTTTTAATAGGACGACTTCTCGGTTGGCCACTCTTGCTTCTTCTTAAACACATTCTTCCCATAAACTATCAAATTGGAGTTTCTCTTTTCTTGCACAAATAGTTTGGATGAAGGCATCCCAAGGTCGTGTGAGACGATTAAGAGTCGTCATCACGAGTTCATCTTCATCTAGGTTGTCTCCTGTTATCCCCGATATCTAGGGATAACTAGGAGATCATGTCTCGAGGCCCACATGGTCCTAGACATGGAGTACCGAGAGCAGGAATGACTTGAGCATGGCCCTGGAGGGCCCATGTTTCTTCTTCTCAGCCAGCTTTGTCCTGTCAGCAGTAGCAACTTCCATCACTACCGGCATGGGCTTGCATCACAGAGGGCTCTTGCTCCATGAGGTAATTGGTCCGAGGTATCGTGGTATGTGTCATATTTGATCATTATAACCTTCTTATATATGCATTAGGTTCCTTTCATTTCGGATGACTGCTTGGATCTTACACTAATCCACTTGACCATTGTTGGGGTGATTGATTCAGGCCCACATGTCCTAGACATGGAGTACCCAGAGCAGAATTGATTTGAGCACACCGAGGCCCATGTTTCTTCTTCTCACCCAGACTTTGTCTGGCCGCCAGTAGGGCACCCATCAATACCGGCATGGGCTTGCATCAATGAGGGCTCTTGCTCCATGAGGTAATTCTGTCCGGTGTATCGCATGGTGTGTGTCATGTTGGATCATTATAACCTTCTTATATATGCATTAGGTTCTCTTTATTTCTGATGACTAATTGGATCTACACTAATCCACTTGACCATTGTTGGGTGATTGATGGGGCAACTTAGCAGTTTCAAGATTCATGGGTTTTGTTAGCCACCAAGGGGGATTTGCAGCTATCCGCTTCCTCATCATCTTTTATTTCTCACTTTTTTTCATCTTATACCCTGCTCATCCATCCCATTCCCCTAGTTCTGCCATTAGGATGACCTTTTAGGACTACACTTTGTCTTGTGGGAAGAAGGGGCTAGTCTGTGTGGGTAAAGCAAATTGCAAAAGATAAAAGCCATAGAAATGAAAACCTAGAGATAAAGCTTCACTAGGGGATCCCCTCGAAGGCAATAAAAAGCCTCTCGATAAGAAACTAAGGGACCCTAAGAAAATGATAAAATTAATAAAATGCAAGACCTAACTAAGAGGATGGAGGTCTCATCACGAGTCGCCCATTATGTTCATAGGTATTTAGCAAGAGGACATTTCCACCATCCGTCACCAAACTAGTGGCAATGACCTTGGGTTGCATGGCCAAAAGGAAAGGGTCTATCACGAGCCAATCCTTCTCTACTTCACAAGATACTAGTGGGTAATTGGCTAACTCCGGGCCACCAAGCCAAGGCAGTGACCTTCAATCTCTCATTATTCTATATTGAAATAAAATACAATAAAAGAAAGATAAGGCAAAGTAAGCCAGAAAAAATGCATCCATGATCAGTACAAATACCCTACAAAGGCACCCACAGACAACACCACCTTGGTCTACTATGACTAGACATCCCTAAACTATATCTCATTGTTAATAATGGTTTGAATGGATCCTTGAGAAACTTTCCATCTCCCCGTGGGTATTAGCCCAGTTAGGTTTTTCTCTGCTCTCTTGGCTTTGTATAGTAGATCTGTAATGTCTTTGAGCTCTTCATGATGTGATAGGGATTTCATGCATATGTTTGATAATTTACCGATGAGATGCGATTTACATTGCTATGATGTCTAGGGATCATGAGCCCGCTGAGGGCGTGAGTCTTGATGGCAGTGACCGTCTCAAGGACAGTACCGTGAGGATCTGCACATGGGAGATGATTAGTTCTGACTCACAATAAGAGCCCACCGATGGTTGCCACGCGCAGGACAAAGTTGTGACGAGTCTTGCATGAAGAAGAAGAAGGATCTTCCCCATCAGACGCTTTTAAGCGCAGATTGACCAATGGGGATCACTGCAGTGGTATAGATGGCTTTGATACAGACGCCACCAGTAAGGCCACGCTTCTCGGAGGATGTGGGCGTGTTTGACTTTGTGGCACTGCGGTGGGTGCTTGCGTGAGCCCTAGAGGGGCCAACGCTTTGCTCCTTGATGCTCTGACATGTCTGCAAGCGGCCAACGCTCTCCCCAGAGGGGCTGCTTCTTGACGCCTCCCATTTTAGCTCTATTATGACATTTTAGCATTTTAAGTGAAAAAATGAAATATTAGGAAGTCAGCCTTTAGTTCAATGCTTTTAAATGACCCACCAGGTTCTAAGGTCATGATGATATAAATGAGGATCGCTTTAATTCCCTCATTTGAAGATAACATAATCACTTGGTTTCTCTTGTGAGAGTGACTCTTTTATCTTTTGTCTTGGATATTTCTCTCTTGGAGTGAGGGCCAATGAGGAGGATCATTTTGGCATGCATATGGTGTTTTTGTCATTGGAAGGTTTACAACTAGGTTTGATAAGCTTTTTCATGAATTTGTAGTGTTTTCTCTTCATTAAAACTTTTGATTGAATGGTTGTTGATTAAATATCTTACATGTATAGTTACATTGTTATTGGTTATGCTTAATCATTGAAACCCTAGGGAGCCAACACACACAAGTAGGTCGTGTCATGTCCCCTGACAAAAACTTGTTTAGCCATTGATTAAAAGAAGGTTTAGCCTAGCTTACAGCTACACTAGCCATTTCTTTTTCCTGAAAGTTGTTTTGGATATAAGCTGAAAAGAGGACGCCCCAGGGCCCAATTGAGCTTACACCTAGGGTTTTGGACCCCTTAGGGTTTGAAAGCCTTGTCCCGCTAATTTTCAGCCCTAGACTTGTATTTTCAAGCTATCAAGCTTACAAAAAGTTCATGGGAAAGAGGGAGGAGCATGAGGCCCAGCTTGGCTACACCAAATGAGCCTCCTCTAGGTTTGCTTTGGTGGCCTTGCCATTGCAAAATACCATCAGTTTAATCCTCCCATCCTTAGATTTTAGATTCTCCCAAGCCATTAGCCTTGTTCCTTGACTCCATTTACCCTAAGGCACTGGGTCTAAGAACAAACGCTGAGGTTTTCATGCTTAAACATTCTTTAAACTCTCTTACTTGAAACCAACTAACCCTAGCATCTAGACTAACCCTAACTAACCCTAAGATGACGCCATGCCTTTATTGAACTTTTTTTGAGTGGCTTAAAAATTGTTGTTAGGTCATCATTTGATTGGCATTGATGTGTGGAATATTTTCATGGGTCTAATAATTTGCAAAACGTCCACCTCCTTGCCTCTTAAACTAACCTCAAAATTAGGGCTGACGTCACCTTTGTAGCAGCAGAAATATTGATGACGTTAACCCTTCTTTTAGACCTTGTTTAGTGTGAAACGTTGTGGTTTTATTAACATATAAATGTTGAGCAATTTTTCATTGACTTGCCTAACAAAACGTCCACTTATTTGTCAAGCAAAACCAACCAGAAATAGGGCTGCGTCACCCTCAAATCTGCAATAGTGATGCAGCAACAATATTTATATGAGCAGATTTATGATGTTTACTGCATTGTGATAATTCAAAGATTTGATTTTATACATTGAATGACTATATCTCTTGTGTATTTATTGAAGAAGTGACATTAATATAAGCTTTTATTGCAATCATTGACTTCGTCAATAATTACTCTCATTTATGCTCATATATATAAGGATAGTCATTAATACTTTGAAGTACTAACCACTGCAGCACATCTTCTAGCTTTATTTGTCTTGTCTCGCAAACAGGTGCCATTCAGTGGAAGACTTTCTCCTTGACTATCTCTATTGGCGGTAATCTGTGAAGGGAAGCCTATCCTTAACATTGGAAGCCTTAAAACCTTGATTCTTCTCCTTCAGAACCCCGGATTACTAGGGACGTCTCCCTTGGGATTAGCCACCCTAAATAGAAAGAGCTCCCCATCGAGGTGACAGTGGGTGGGGAAGCTCCTGTTACGACAGTTTGAAGCCTTGACTCAAGCTACCTAAACCCTTCCTACAAACTGTGCGATAACATCTCCAATTGCCTCTAATTGTTCCTTGAATTGAAAAACCCTAGAGAAATAGTCTTGAACTGTTTCTTCTTTTTGCATCTTTGTATTCTTGAGTTAGGTTCTCAAGTTCATCTTCCGGTTGATGTTCTTTCCTTCATACATTCTGGTTAGGGCATCAAACATATCTTTTGAAGTATTCTTGGAAGATACTTGAGGGATCAAGTGGTCTTTAATAGAGTCTACAATTATCCTTTTAGCCTTAATCATATCCTTCTTGTACTTCTCTTTGGCTGCATCTTCTTCGGGTTCCGGTACATTTTCTTTTATGAATTTTGCAAGGTCATTCTCTTCAAGAATGAGTCCAATTTGTACTTCCAGGCATGAAAATTTTCCACACCTTCTAACTTTTCAACAAGCTTGGTGCTTGCAGACATCTTGACCTGGAGCTAAGAAAATGACGAGAAAATGAAAATGCTCAAAAATAGAAACCGAGCTTACCAGGGGATGCATTGGGATGAGGCCAATTTGTTGGATCTGACTGTTTCAGAAAATTCCAAGTTTTACCCATTGAAACTTGACTTGTACACTTCTGGACTGGTACTGGTTTTCTGGTAGCAATCAAAACTAGGGTTTGACTTTCTGAAGAATCTAGCGACTGAAAAATTTCGCTCAAGCTACCAAAAGATGCGCTAGGGAAGGACGCACTTCCCAAGATAGTTTTTGGTCAAAAATTCCTCTTCAATAAAAAACCCTAATTTCTTATACGACAACAGTGACGTCTAGATACCCAGTGAAAGAGGCTTTATCCAATCAAGCTCTGATACCATGTTAAGTTTTTACTGTTGTTATTAGGTTATTTCCAAATTACATGAGCATTCAATGCATTTCCAAAACAACAACATAGAGAGGATCACTAAAAAAACACATTCACAAGGTACGCAGCATTTTATCCTAGGAAACCCTCATGGGGGAGAAAACCCAGCAAAAAATTCTTCAATAATAGATTGCCAATACAATGCCAAGACTAAGACCAAAACACCAAAGATAAACCAAGACTGAGCATGCGCCTCTCTTCTCCTTCCTCCTGCAACTGCAATTGCCTTCAAGATATGCACACTAGATGAGTGAGTGTGAATGTGTTCAAATGAGGCACCATCCTCACATATAAATACAAGTTGAGGAGGTGATAGGGTTATGTATCTTCACTTGGTGGGGCCAACTTCTCCTAGAAGTGGTTAAAACCACTTTATAATTACTAGGGGCTGACTTTACAAATACCACTATACAAATACAATTTGACCAATCCACAAAAGGGGATTTGATCTTATACTAGACCCGACTTGATCAATCCACAAAAGGGGATTTGATCTATAAAATAATAGCTCAAATATAATTAGAATATTCTTCGAAGTTACAATATTTCAACACTTTCATCTAAGCCTTTATTAGTTATCTTGAATACAATATTATTTTTTTGTGCATTAATTATTATTTTTTATGCATAATTTAGACCCTAACATCATTATAGCAAAGGAGGTTGTTGCTCTCAAACAGTCATAAATACCGAAGGACAATCCCACAAGAAAGTTGTTGCAATTACAGAGTCACTCTCCTTTTCACTAAAAACCGTAGTAATGGGGAAATAAATGACCATGCATACCAAGAGCTGACGAGAAGAAGAATGATAAAATGAGGCAAAGGAGAGGGTATTCATAGTATTCTCAAAGCCTATGGGAATCCTCCTAATCAACTTGCAAGTAACTCAGTTAACACTCCAACATGTAATTCTCTCAATTAACGCTCCTCCATATGGTGTAACTAACCTTTTTTCATATCGAAGCCAACATCTAATTATGGTTCTTGTGCCTCATTACACTTACTTATAATTATTATAAATTGTAGCTAAATAACCTCTCAACTAAGCAAATATTTTCTTATGCATATGAGCCAAATACCTGCTTGTAGACTGATAAATTCACCTGTAAGTAAATATTTCAACATGCAGGCATGTACTTCTACATCTAAGCATAAGATGAATGATGCAAGTTTTGGGGCTAAAAGTAATCAAGTCAACATTGAAAGAAGACCACATATCCATTCAATCTGCACGTATTGAATATTTCTACCAAAGAATTGAGGAAAAGGGGCCATGAGTATCTTCTGCTGCAAACCTTGACAGTAACAGGGCTCATGAGGAATCTTGCTCCAGCCAACTCAGCGTTCTTTGCATCTTCACTTGTTAATACAGTACCAGCCTATCAAGAAAAACCATCGATTGAAAAACCATACATCATATCATAACAAACCATCTGAAGAAAACTGTAACTTATTACAATTGGTATATACAAACAACAATTACTAAGTAAAATAAAGGTACAAACTTTGATCTAATGAAAAATAAGCTCGTCTTCATTCAATCATTTTCCCATTTCTTAATGGGAATCTACGATAACATGCAGAACACCAAATTAGTTGCATAATATATGAAAATATGCATATTTGTGATACAAGTAGATGAATATTACATTATTATGAAGTTAGAAGTGCCACCCATAGTACATTAATGATTAAATTGAAACTTTGAAAGAAAGCATTATGAATAAATGAGCAAGAACATTTAAATGACAAGCAATGTTCCACCATCACTTATATTGGGTCCTCATCATTACTATCATCCTTCATCCTTTTCCTCTTGTCTAGCCTTTGCCTCTATCTCGATACTCTAGGGACATCAGTCACCACCACACAATTTTGATGAAACTTCCTAATCCAAGCCTTAAAATATGGTAGAAAAATATTAGCACGCCTAATCAATGATTTTGGTTTGAGTGAAGGGTACAAAGGAGTTCAACAATCAACACCACCAACATCAAGATACATAAAGGGCTTGGTGCTCTTGATTAAATGCCAATCACATACCCTCATACGTAATAGAATCCAATGAAAATGCTGCAATTCCACCAACCCTGAAATCTTGAAAACTGTTAAGTCTGTTGAATTTTGAATGGGATATGAAATTTTACTTTCTCTATATGAAGTCCAAAGAGGTTGGAACCACTCTCAAACATCCTGAAACAATTAATGGTAATGTTAAAAATCTAAGTAAAAGGATAAAAAGGAAAGATAAGAAAATGTCAACTTTTACTTCTCCCTACTCCGAGAGTGTCCCAAGGAGCGCCACACTCCCAACAGTGACAGGGAGCATCCCAGGGAGCCTCGAAGCGCACTCCTTAGACACTCTCTCTCAGAGCACAATTCCAGTGGAGGAGCGGCCCCTGGGAGGGCGCTTCCAACAACACTGAGATTCTAGCAACACATAATAGTTCTGTAGCCATCAATATCGCTGAAAAGTTAAACCTTTTCTATATCCTACCAAGGAGATCACTATTAAGACAACAAACAGATAGGATGTCAAAGGAGTCTGAAGATGCCTTAAAGTTTCTGTGCAAATATGAAAATTGAATCAACAAATAAAATTGTATGCCCTCACCCTTGGTGGAATGGATATGTGATTAGGTGTTGAATGGTTGATTCAGTTGGGTACTTACACCAAAAATCTCTAAAAATAATTCATGGAATTTAATTGGCACGGAGAGAACTATAAATTATATGGTTTTGAACCTGTTATCACGCAGTTTGTAATAAAGATAGAAGGCTTGAGTTTTGTAGGCCAAACTGGTGAAACAGGAACGTTTCCCACCCAATGTCACCACGATGGGGAGGTTCTTTCTATTTAGGGAGGTGAGGCCCAGGGGAGACGTCCCAAGTGACTTGGGGATTTGAGGAGGCAAGAGGGTGGTAAGACAAAGATAAAGAATCCCCCCCTCACAAGTCACCACCGAGTCGATAATCCGGCCAAAAGCCAATTTAAAGTAAACCCCCAAAGAAAGTATACCTGCCTGGAACAAAGCAACATCAAACTGATATATCCAAGCTATATCTCAATGGGGTTAGTACTTCATAATAATAGATGACTATCTGAATAACATATAAGCAATTGGCTATAAATGTTGACGAAGTCAATGTTTATCACTAGCAATCAAAATTTATAACACTTCACCAATAGATATTGAAAATATGGCATTCAATGTAACCAATCAATACTTCATTCAAATAATGCCTTAACCATTACCCAATTTCTCATAAATAAAACGATGTTGCACTAATAATTTAATAGCATGAGATGACAGCAGCAATTAGGGTTAATAGGGTTAGCGTTTAGACTAGGGTTAGTAGTTATGGTTTCAATTCAAAGGTTTTGAGAGTATTTAGATCAAGTTCTACTTCAATGCTTGAGGTCTTAGATCAGTGCCTTTAGGTTTAAATGGAGTCAATAATGAAGGACGCAAGGATTGAAGGAGACAAAGACTAAGGACTAGAGGGAGAAGTTTGGGAGAAGTTTTGAGGTGTTGCTAAGGCAAGGCCTCAAAATCAAAACCCTAGGGGTGAGAGGCTCACTCCGGTGTTGCTACAGCAAGGCCTCATGCTCTCTCCTCCTTCCTTAGATAGAAAAACGTCTAGCATAAAAGATAAACTTGAGACAAGAGGGTTGACAAGACATAGTGTTGCAGCAGCAAGGCTCCACTAGCAAACCCTAGAAAAATTAGCCTTGAAGTGTAGAAAACCTAGGCTTCAGGACGTCTCCTTCTTCTCAACTTGTAAAGGTACGACTAGCTAAAGGGAAGAAGAAAATAGGAGTTTAGCTACGGCTAGGCTCTTTCTTCCTTCTTCAATGGCTAAAAATTTCTCTATCAGGGGACATGAGACAAGGACCTACTTGTGTGCTTGTCACCTAGGGTTTTGATTCAACAATATTCATAAGCATATGCAAGAAATTAAACTACAACCATTCATTAAGAAGTTTTGCAGAAAAAATACTTACAATTCATCAAGAAATAACCATGCAAACCCTAGTTGTAACACCTTCCTTCAAGAGAAACACCATAAAATGCCAAAATTGTCTTTCTTCAACAAGTGCGCCTCATTAAATCAGCCAAATACCCAAGAGAGGGAAAAAATTTCAGACCTCCTTATGGAGTGAATGAGTGATGATCAAAAATGAAGGAGAAAATCCTCCATTTATACAGTATCATGACCTAATTTTACTTTTTAGGTCATGTAAAAGGTCGACAACGCCAAAATACCAAAATCATATTGTTTTACATTAAATTGTCAAATTAAAACATAAATCAAGCTGAAAAGAGAGTAAAATCCCCTCCAAGGGAGACGTTAGCCCCTTGTAGGGCAGATGGGGCACCCTGGAGCAAAACGTTAGCCCTCATTGGGCTTCTCCAACATGCCACACGTGCCACTGCTGCCTAATCTGCCTCCAAAAGTGTCCATGATGCTGGGTGACGTCATGGTCAAGGTGGTGACGTCCTAGGCCTCCCAAGGCCAACGTTCCCCTAAGAGAGGGTCATTCCCCCTAGGTCAAGCTCTGTCGGGGTGCCTCTGGTGGAACGTCCTCTTCTCCTCTGGTGCAAAGCTCTGGATCCATCTCTATCCTGTATCTCCCCCTAATGGGGTCTCAACATCCACTTGATGGGCTCTTCAGCCCCATGGAGGTTCGAACTGATCATCTTCCCATGTGTACCAGTCCAAGATGGTACCTATCCGTCAGGCATGGTCCTGCACATTAAAGGCTACGCCCTCCATGGGCTCATCAGTCACAAGGATCATAGCAATGTCAATCACATTTCATCATCAATATTAATAAACATATGCATAAAAACCTTAATAGATCAATCAATAGCTCAAAGACATTACAAAAACCTACTATACAAGCCTGGGAAAAGGGCAAGGCATCCTATTGGGCTAGTTTCCACTGAATAAGGGAAGTTCCTGGAAGAGACCTTTTCCAAGCCATGTAAGTGGATGAAGTGGTCAAGGGATGTCCAAGCAGGTGGGTGCAATGAAGGCCAAGGATGCAAGATGTTACCTATGGGTGCCTTTGTAGAAGGCGAGTTGTACCTATCATGGATGCAATTCTTTCCAAGCCCATTCATTCCTTTTATTCTTTATGTTATTTCATTTTTTATTGCTTTTTTCTTTCTTTTTTTGCTCAAGAGATAATCAGGGGACACTGTCTTTACGTGGTGACCGGTGGTGACAGCGTTACCCACAAGTACTTTCACAGAAATGAGAAGGTTGGCTCGTGATGAGACCCCCTTTCCCTTGGCCATGCAACCAAAGGTCACTACCCTGGTGTGTTAACCAACTGATGGCAATGTCATACCGCTAGGTACCCATGGACCTAATAGGTTAGCTTGTGATGAGACCCCCTCTCCTCTGGTTAGATCTTGCTTTATTATTTTTTAGGGTCCCTCTTGTTTCTTTTTGAGAAGCCTTTTATTGCTTTCTCGGGGATCCCTGGGCGAAGCATCTCGAGGTTTTGTTTTTAGGCTTTTATCTTTTACCAGCTTGCTTTTACCTTCTGGGCCTTTAGCCCCTTCTTCCCACTAGATAAGGTGCAATCCTAAAAGAGGTCAACCTAGTGCCCGGACAAGTGGAATGGGACAGGTGAGTGGGAAACAAGATGGAAAAGTGAAACTGTGAAGGGAGCGGACAGTGGCTTCGCAGAGACAACCCCAGTGGCTAACCAAAACCAACAAACACAGGCTTACTAAGACACCCTGTCAATCCCCAAAGCATGGTCAAGTGGGCAAGTGTAAGATCCAAGCAGTTGTTAGAAATAAAAGGAATCAAATTCATACATTCAATGGTTTTGATGATCAAAGTGACACATACCATGATACTTGAACTAATTACCTCATGAAGCAAGAACCCTCTCTGACACAAGACCAAGCCGATGGTGGTGGAGGCTGCTGCTGCTTCTGACAGGATAAAGATGTTGGAAGAGAGAAAAGGTGGGCCCTCCAGGGCCATGCTGAATTCAATCCTGCTCTTGGTACTCCATGTCTAAGACTTGTGGGCCTTGAGACATGATCTCCTAGTTATCCCTGAAAGTGGGGGATAACATCTAGCTCCAACTCGGGGACATGTGCTCACCGTAGAGCGAATGAGAACCTCAGCATCTCTGGCATAACCTGCTGACCTGCTCAATCTCAATAGCAGTATCAGTAACAAAATTGGGGTGGTAATGCCACCTCAGCATAGATAGATACAGAATGAAATAAAACAATCAATAGTGCGTATGTAAAACAAATTACTTACATGTACCTACTTGTTGGCTGGATGTTGGATGTAGTCAAACAACCAGTGAAGCCAATCCAACAACGTCCCACAATACCTGCCTTTGTGCTTCATCGTAGACCAATATAGTGATAAATCAAGCACAAAAATGACATGGGTTAGAACATATATCATATCATCGAAAATCACAAACTCTAACTCATGGAGGCAGGTGGGAGGGATAAAATTGTGCCAAGTCAGTCTTTGAGGAAAGTACTCAATCCACTTCAGGAAAGGGTCATGAAAAGTCCAAGGTTCAGAATACTGACTCAAAGGATCGACAAACTGGCTATCTAGGACGTCTTCACACTCTGAAGCTCGGGAAGGGATTGACAAAGATCTAGCAAACCACTGACAAACTCTTAAGGGAAAGTTAAAAAACTGAGATGATGGACTCAAATCTATAGTTTTCAACCAACCCTTGGATTCTCGGGTTTGCTTCAGAGGAAACTCAATATAAAAGATATAATTTCCAACTACACCTTTAATGACACAACAAGGTAATGCAATAAGAGGTGTTGGGGAAAAAGGTCATGAGAATCCTTCTTTAGGAAAACAGTATTCTTACCCCCATCAAAACCTGAGCACAGTGGTGGTTGATAGTCATTTTCATAGGGTAAATCTAAGTGCTCGGAGGGGGAAATCATCAAAGACCTCAAGGTAAGACCGAAAATCATCAGGAAAATACGGTACTTGGTCAACCTTGGGTGTTTGGGGAGCATCGGTAAAAATCTCATCTCCTTGTTGCCACTGGTCAAGAGCTTGCTGTGATGATTGCAAGGGAAACACTTGGAGATGACTCTCTATGTCGTAGATGGGATCCATATCATAACCGACTGCATCCCACCCATGTCTCCCAACATGTATGAACTCATCAATGTTATCATCTATGTCATTATCAGTATCATAACATGCAGGGTTTGAAGCATTCTTGCCCATCTCCTCCTCATCTTCCCTATCACAAAGTATAGCATTATCAAAAACTAGGAGAGGAGGGCAACTTACTGTTTCTTCTTGTGCAGGAGTTTTGAGGACTTGGGTGTCTTCAACATGTGTCATGGTTTCATCCTCAAGAACTACCCCTTCATCTTCAGTTGTGCAGCATGGAAGGTCTGATTCTTTCAGGGATTCCATTTCTCCTTCATTTCCTGAATCATGGGACAAGGTGTCCTGGGAATCCTGAAGTGGAAAGCAACTAACCTCATCTTCACCTTGTTGTGTAGGAGAAACAAGTTCTTGGATGACCTCATCAAAGGGAGGAGCACGGGTTGGTACTTCATCATCTTTCTTAGGTTTTTTCTCCTTAATCAGGTCCTTATTCTGCTAGTTAAAAACTTGTTCCCTTCTTTGTTGGGGATCATCAGTAAAGATTTCAAGGGAAACTAGTTTTATCAGGCTGAGAGTGTCCATGGTACGGTCATTGGTTCTGGACAAAGAGAGATTTTTCTCGATTCGAATGGCCATGTTGTAAGCTTCTGCAAGTGTTTTTGGACCCTTTTTATTTAGGAGGAAGCTTAAATGCCCTAGAATTCCCATTGGTATAGAGACAGATGAGATACTTTCCTTTAGGACGATAGCTTTCAGGAATGTGGTACAGCAACTTCTGAAATCTAACCCCGAAATCTCTGATGGTCTCATCCTCTGTTTGTTTTATGCATTCAAGACCTCTCAACAATGATTGGATATCTTCCATTTTCAGAACCCACCTTGCAAGAAAGATTTCTTCAAATTGGTCCATAGATGTGATGCTGGCAGTTGGAAGATTATCATACCATCTTCTAGCCTCTCCATGTAGAGTGGCAAAGAAGAGTTTCATTACAAAGTCTTCAACGTCATCACTGACAGGGCGGTACTAAAAGAAAGTCCAGAATTTGCTAATGTGATAATCGAGATTTTCTCCATCGATGCCAGCGAATCTAGGGAGCCATTTTTTATACCAAGGGGGCATTTGTCTAGGATATCCTGGGATTTTACTCATGTCCAAAGGTTTGTAGTTCCCCGGATCGCATTGTGAAGTCATAGTTGGCTTTGTCATCAGTGGAGTCGCCAGATAGTTTTATTGAAACTATCAAAAGATAAGGAAAAACATCCTAAGTGGAGTCGTCAGGTAAGCTTGTAAGATAAAGGCTATCGGAGCAAGGCTTACCGAAAAAGTGTCATCTGAGGAAGGTTTGACTCAGTGTTCCCCGGCAACGGCGCCAAAATGTTATCGCGCAGTTTGTAGTAAAGATAGAAGGCTTGAGTTTTGTAGGCCAAACTGGCGAAACAAGAACGTTTCCCACCCAATGTCACCACGATGGGGAGGTTCTTTCTATTTAGGGAGGTGAGGCCTGTTATCCCCGATATCCAGGGATAACTAGGAGATCATGTCTCGAGGCCCACATGGTCCTAGACATGGAGTACCGAGAGCAGGAGCGACCTGAGCATGGTCCTGGAGGACCCATTTTCTTCTTCTCAGCCAGACTTGTCC
>SNQJ01S0222603.1:0-12127 GCA_010110895.2 Picea sitchensis
TGGTGAGAATTATCAAAAGGCTCATCGAAGATAAGCCTCATCAGTGGAACACTCTCCTCACTTACGTCCTTTGGGAAGATCGAACTATCACTAAGGTGAGCACTGGTTGCACTTCTTTCCAGTTTGTTTATGGTCAAGAAGTCATTCTGCCTACTGAGTTGGAACTTTCCTCCTTAAGGTTAATGCTACAGGTCGAAGAATTAAATTCTTCTGATGTTTCTCAAAGAATGAATGCACTCCTGGCTTTAGAGGAGAAAATGATGTTTTCTTTGGGTAATATAAAAAGAAGACAACATATTGTTAAGAAATATTTCAACAAGAGTGTCAAGGCTATCAAATTTAAACTCAATGAGAAGGTATTGTTGTGGGATTCAAGTCATGCTGATAGAGGAAGGCATTCAAAGTTTCAAAAATTATGGTTGGGTCCTTTCAAGATCGCTTTTGTCCTGGGTGCAAATTCTTATATTTTAAAGGATTTACAGGAGCGATTGTTTTCCTACAACACTAACGGTTCCCACTTAAAAAATTATGTGGAACTAACTTGAAGATTTTAACATTGTTTGGATTGTTTCTGTATTTTAGTAGTTTTTCATTTCTTCTTTCATATTAGTAGTTTTCCATTTCTGCTATTTTCATTTTCTGTCATTTCATTTCTGCTCATTTCAATTTTGTTGTTTCATTTATGTTATGACATTTCTTTCTTTTTGTTCTTTGACTTCATTTTTTGTCAAAAATAAAATGTTGGATCAGTTTTGCCCCAACGACACTTCTAAAAAGTATTGTTAATCAATCAATATTAGATGGTTGTTATGATGTTCCCCCTGAAGGCATCATTAAATTTGTTATTTGCTTTCACTGTTGTTTTATGAGATAGTTGGTTATATCTCACTCATGCTTTCCATTTCTTCATCCATTTCGAGATTCAAAAGAGAAAGTTCAGAAAAAAATTCTCCTTGAAGTCAAGAGAAAATTTTAGTCGAATGATTATGCTTACAGGGATAAACCCCCTCATACTTAACACTTTCCATGATTTATTCTGAAATTTCCGGTCATTTTTCCATTAAATCCGCTCACTTGCCCCTATTGCATAATCATTCTGATTTATATCTTCTTGATATGATGTTACTTAGTCTTTGAAACCAGATGTTCCGAGTTCTTAATCTGTTGGAAACCGATTTCCCTGTGGAGTCGCTAGTTTGTTGATGATTAAAATCGTAACGATGAATTCCACCCGCAAAGTATTTCTAAGGCCCTATTATTTAACTATGCTAATAATATAATACTAGTAGGTGGGACCCCCTTGTAGACTAGAGGCACAAGGATAGACATATCACACATTTTTTTTGCTCTTGTTTTGATGCTTCCTACACAGTCCTACATGGTTGACAATGTAGTCTTGGTTTCATTTTGACATAGTAACAAGTGGATGATGCATTTTATGGAATGCTTATTGCAATCCAAAACATTTTTATTGTTATGATGGGCATGTATTTACATTTTTTATGATTTAACCATGTCACTAATCATTGTGATCGATTACCAAGGCACATATATGCAAGAGATATATTAGTCATATCATAATCAAAACAAAGAAATAAAAACCTATGAAAAACTCCTAAAGGGAAAGAAGCTATGCTTGAGCTATGATAAAGGGTTATATGCAAATGGAAAAGTAAAAGGATGTTAGTGTTAGTCCTAACTATTATGCTATGGTTGGTTAGTGGGCTATGCGAATTTCATTAGATTTGAATGGGGCGCATATAGCATTGCAATATGTATGATGGCATGGAATTGTGGCAAGGGTTAACGTGTAAATGATATTGGGTGGCGCACTATGCAAATGATATCATTGCATATTTCAAATGGTTTGGCATTGAATACATGGTTTAATTGATTGGTGAATGTTTAGTTGTCTCATACTTCAAATTGAATAGGAAGGATATGGAAGAGATGTGCATTTATTGCACGTCACTCCATACTCTCAGTATCAGTCATCTCCCTAGCATTGTTCCTTGTTGCATTTTCGGTTTGTTGGTTGTGAAGCTATGCATTTCAGGCTCTTGGAAAGAAGAAGGCTCAGCCAAATCTCCCTTTTAAGCGTTTTTCTATAGGTATGATTATTTTTCTCTCCATTCATGAAGTATTCTTTGTTGTATGAACAAATAATGACTCAGTGATGCTTGGATTCTGTGTGTTCCTGAGAATTTTGGCTATGTAAATGTGTGGTATATCTCTCTGTGATGACTGTAAAATGTTTCAGATTGCAAGCAAAATAATTGGGTTTTTTTAAGTTGTGCATTAATTGGTTGCTCGGTCAGTTTAATATCGTGATGGGTCTCTATGGATAATAATTGAATGTGGTACATATCACTTTGTATTGATGGTGGAGGGTTTCGTCCTATGTATTATTGTTGGTATTATGTTCCCTCATAATCATGATTGTAACCCTTACCCAGTCACAGAGGGATTGCTAGCAGTTGTTGTGTTATTTCTTCGAACCCTGAGTCATGGTCGTCGACCCATTCTGATTGTCTTTTCACCGAAGTATCCCAAGATCCAGTCTTGGGGTGGCCATAACATTAATATGTATTGTATGGTTGTGGGATGATACACGTTATATCTCGACGTTATTTCAAAAGGATGTATACATCCTCATTGGTATTGATGTCAGTTTGTTCGGCTCTTAAGTAAATGTATGGAGATGTTATATCTCTGTGTGTTCTTTTAATAATTGTCACTATTTAATTAACTTCTCCTCTCCTCAGCAAGTGTTAAACGCGCTATGTGCATTGGGTTATTATATTCTTGCCTTTTCTCTCCTTGGGTGTTAAGCATTGGTCTTGTCCAGATCTTGGAGTAATAAGAAGATTTTGTGGCTCATTGTTGTATCTTTTTAGAAGGGTTTTCTGCCTGTGGTTGATAAGTCTCATAAGACCTCTATCTCTCTTTGTTATGGTTAAAATATGAACGTGTTATTTTTGTCTTCCTGCATTTGATTGTGATAGAACCAATTGGATTTCCAACTATCTTTTCTTCCTTCAGACACCTTCTTGGTTTTGAAATATGAGTTTATCAGTGGATTGGTTATGGAGGGTTTTTGTCAAGTCTTTTTCCTGGATTTCCATGATAAAATTGGTTGAACAGTTACAAATGCAAATAGGTTCTTGCATACAATCAAGAACTGTCTTCTTTCATTATGGTTTCACTCACTATGTTTTTACCAGCGTGGTCTTTATTACAATTGGAAAAAACTGTGTGTTTTTGCTAGGCCCGATCAGGGTTATGGCTAGCTTTAAAAATGATGTATGTGTGTAGTTGGTGATGTTCGCATCATATGTTTATATTGGATCATCGTACAAATTACCAATGGTTTTAAAGGGAACATTATATCCAAAATGATAAGGCTTAGGTTTTATGTTTTGGTCAATTGTTGTTTCATTGCAAGATCTTGTCGATTGATATGATGAGGACTGTGTATAATCGGGCATGTTTTGAAGCCTAGTCGCATTTTAAAAAGAGACCCATGCATATTTAAAATTGGGCCCGATCATAAATTGGTTGACAATGGATTTTGATTATTATAGTGATGCATTATGGTTTATCAGGGATAGAGGTCGAGCATATTGTTGTGGAATTTTTTTATTATTTAAAAAAAAAGGAAAGAAAATAAATAAAAGATCAACGCTTTGTTAAAAAGGACTGTTGAAATGGAAAGATTGTTTAGACTGTTATGAATTGAGAAATCCTAGGAAATTTAAATGTTGGAACAACAAACAATTTGATACACAATTGATAAATAGTGAATGTTGGTGTTTTTGGATTGATTTTAATACAGAGTTATGATTATTGATTACTTAATTTGTTTTATTTATAGTATCCATTAACTTATCTTCCATTCTCTCACTTTTTCTCACATTACAAATCCCATGACATTCCCAGATTCACTTTGCACGCCATGTTCTTAAAATTAAATGGAAACTTTGTATTACAACAATTAAAGAATGACACAGAGATGGGTTACAGTTGATATGTTTTGTTATTGCAACACAATTGATTGTTTAATGATTTGTTGAGTAGTAATCATGATCTACTCCCTTTCATTTTATCACTTTTCCACTCGTTTCAACCTCCTCAAATATCCCATAACCCTTATTCACCCCCTACTTATTGACAAGTATTAAATGATTTTATGGATTGGATTGTATAGGTCTGATGTGTTGTTGAGCCAAACTTTGTTTCATATTTAAAGAGATGTCATGTATGGTTTGTTTAAGAATCTAGTTGCTAATAAACATTGCATACAGGAATGAGCTTCTTCAGCAGAGGAAGTCATGGCCGAAATAACAGGGGAAGAGGGAATTGTAAAAAAGGCCCTAGAAGGCCAAGATTTTTGATACATTTTGATGCAGATCCACAAGATTTAAACCATCTCTTCCAAGATGGATTTCTCAACTGGATTGGACAAGGGGTAGTCCAACCTAGGCCAAAAAGGCCTCCCTTCCAACCCCAGTATGTCCCTGGTATCCTAGTTCCCCCTCATGTCTCATTACAACCTGAAGTCCCTGAAAATGATGGATGGAAAGAGATTGTTCACCCAACATTCTCCCAACATCGTGACTGGCCCGATTTTTCTCTACATGCTCCTCCTCCACCAGTTAACCCAATTTTCCAAATTTACCCTGCACACTCATGCATATAGTCTTCCCACACAAGCAAGAGACTAAAAACTGAAGCCCACCATACACATGATAAAGTAAAATTTGTTGATTCCCCCTCCTCTCCCTCAAGTGATTCAGCCAAATCCATTTCATCATGCATGCACTTGAGAGATGATTGCTCTCATGTTATCAGTGATATCAAGCCTAAAGGCTCCACACAGCCTAAGGCTAATTCAGAGAAGTCAAAGGGAGACAACAACAACAAAGGAGAAATTGCCTCCCAAAGTGGCAAATATGGTTTTTGAGTATATTTATTTATTGATTCTTGAGAACCATTGTTTGTTGAAGTTTTTGGACAGCATACTATTTTTGGATATTTTGGATATTATTTTTTTTGGATATGGTTTAAAATATCATTGATATTAATTTTCAAAATATGAGAATGATGATGGGAGCCACAAGGAGGGATATGTTTGATTGATTGACTAGTTGTGTTTATTTTTGTTAAGAAACTAAAGGGAGTCACAAGGGGTCCCACCTACTAGTTATTATTTATAAAAGACCCTTATTATTATTATATTATTTTTTTCCCTAAACTAAAAGTTAGTTGAGTTTTAGTTAACTTAACTAAAAGAAGTAGTTGAACTAATTCAACTAATTTTGATTGATTAAAGCAAAAAAGAGAAGGAAGAACAAGGGGAGAATAGAAGGAGAAAGCATACTAAGGTCTACTCTTGAGTTTTATTGAGATAGTTCAGTTTTTATTCATTCTTTAATTCATTAAAAGCCTAATTCTCTTTTATGACAACAAGGTCCTATTGTAGACAACAAGATTCAAGGTTGAATTACATCATTTAGACACTTGTTTTTCAGAGGTGTTGATATATCTTCGATAGTTTGTGTAGACTTCTTTGTTTATGAATTAAAGTTAATGACTGATAAAGGATATTGTGCATAGACGAGCGGGAAACAATATGTGGAAAGTTGATCTAGCTTTTAAAGTTAAGTTTTTTACTTTCTGTTAGAAGTCCTTTTGTATGGTTTTCATTGAGGACATCTAAGTTTGACTTTGGTCCAAACTCCCTCAAGGATTTTTGTAAAGAGAATGATTCTTTTGATTCCTCATAATGAAATACGCAATTGTTATTCTGTCTCATCTGTGTTAATTTGTGACTTGGTATTTTTTATTTTGTCTCCACATTTACTTTTTCATCTGTTATATTCAGAAAATTATATAAAAATTTTGAATTTTCCAACAATCATTTATTTATAAAAATCATCCTAAGCCCTTGTAACTAATACTTGTGGATTAGGAAACAAATTTTGAGGCTATAAACATAGGGTGATATTCCCGTCTATCTTTCCTTAGCCAAGCAAGATTTGGAAATGCTTGAGTAACATTATTTCATATCTTTTTCCTCAACAAGGTGATTATGAGAAGTATATTTTGAGTAATTTTCCATTGATAGGGAGCTCCTCCAAATATCCCTCCAATGATTTGAGTTTAAAGGTTCCTGGTCCAATCTTCTCATAGATCTGGAAAGAGCCTAACCATAGTTTTTGAAATTTTGTGTGTTTCCCTTTCATTTCATTTTCTTTATCCAATTTAAGCACTAGGTCACCTTCTTGGAAATATTTGTTACCCATTGAACTTCTATCAAACCATATTTTAACCAATTCTTGATGTTGCGTTAGGTTTTTTTGGGACTTATCTCTTTCTTCCTCTAATTTAAGGAGCATATTTAATCTCTATTGCATGATTTGGCACTCTTCATCTTGTATAGACAGAGCTAACTGTAGGGAAGGAAGGAATGTGTGAGTTGGCAGGGTGGATTCTTGTCCATATACCAGAAAGAAAGGAGAATTCCCTAGAGAAGTTTTGATTGTTACTTTATTAACCCATAAAGCATTGGGAAGGGAAATATGCCAATTCCTTTGATGTTCTGTCACAATTCTTTTTAGGATTTTGATCATATTTTTATTAATAGACTCCACTAGCCCAATCCCTTGAGGGTAGTAGTTTTTTGAATATTTAATTTTGATATTCTTATCAAGAGCATATTCAGTCAATTTCAAGGAATACAAATATTTAGAAATGTCAAACACTATTGATTCAGGAATGCCAAACCTAGTTATAATAAAGGTGTTAAGGAATGATATCACATGATTTTCATTAATAGCTTTGAGAGGTATTACTTCCTTCCATTCTGTGAAGTAGTTTGTAGTTGTCAAGATATATTTGTGCAACTGAGAAGAGTTAGGATCGATATCTCTTATCACATACAAAAAACATTTTTGGAACAAACATTCAATTATAATAGGTTGTAGGGGAAACAAAAGCTTCTTCTCCTTTCCAGCTACTCTTTGACATTCCTAGAACTTTCTTACATATGCATGAGAATATTTGAACAAGGTAGGCCACTAACAACCATATTTTAGTATCTTATGGGTTGCAGTATCACCTCCAAAATCTCCTCCAACGGGTCCATCATGAAGTTCAGAGAGGACTTTATCAGTGTATTCTTTTTCAAGTCACCTTAAGAAGACACCATCATAATTTCTTCTGCACAATATTCCTTAGATGAGATGATATTGGGATGATTTGAGTATGAGGGCCCTCTTATTTTTCTATTCCATATAATGTGGAGCTATATCATGGTTTAGATAATATTTCATTTCATTGTACCATTGATCATAATTTGTAGGAATGTAATGAACTTATCTTTCAAATAATCTTTGATCTTGATATAGCGTGTCCTCCTATATTTCATTGTTTATCACATCCTCCTATGTTTCATGTCTTACTGATTCAACAACTAGCTTGCATAATCCCTTACCTATGATGATTTTAGTAGGCTTAATTTCGAGGTCATACTCTTGTAAGGTTGTTATCCAATTAGCCCTTTTCCCCCCGAATCCTTTTGTATCAGTAGATTTCTTACAGCAGGATAAGGTACAATTACCTTGGTTTTGGACTTGATCAGTTAAGGTCTGAAATTATTTAAAACTTTAAACATAACAAAGGCTTGTTTATCTACTTCATGGTAATCCAATTCATCTCCTTGTAATCTAGAACTCATAAAGGTGATGAGAAATTTATCTCCTTCTTGGTTTTTTTGCATTATAGCAGCTGCAAATGTAATGTCTGAGGAAAATGTATAGAGTATAAACCCTTGACTGAAATATGGGTTTAACAATGCAAGATCTTGTACTATTTATTATTTGATTATGTCAAAATAATCCTTTTCTTTAGACCCACATTTAAATTTTGTATTTGTTTTTATCATATCTTTGAGGGGTTACACTGTTTCAGCGAAGCTTAGGACAAATCTCCTCACAAAATTAATCTTCCCTAGAAAAGACTGCATCGATTTTTTGCTATGAGGAGCATGAATTCTAGCAATTGCTTTAGTCCTTTCAGATTCGATTCTCATACCATGTTTGGAAAAAATGAAACGTAAATGTTTTCCCCCATCAACTATGAAAACAATTTTTTTGTGATTGAGAGTTATACCATACTTCCTATGTCTATTAAATACTCTTCTCAAATGGGATATATGATATTTTTTGTCTTTGGAGAAGACAGTGATGTCATCCAGATAGACTACTACACAATCTCTAATGAGGCCTCTAAAATCAATGCCCATTGCTCTTTGAAAGGTTTCCCCTGTTAACACCTACTTTGTTCTACAATGTTGTATTCCTCATTCATTCCCACTTGTCATTTCAAATTTAGTATAAGTTATAAATATTTAGCATTATGTTGTTAAATGTTTAATATCTCAACTTAAAGGGATTAAAATAATGCTAGATCAAATGAATGAGATGGACTTAGTTTTGTGAGAGGGGGACATAAGGAATTATACACATGTTTAAATGATTGCTTGATGACATGACTTGGCTTCAAATATTTTCATTTGAGCCATAATTCATGTCAACATCTATACTTCATGATTATCTAACTTATTAAGCTACAAAATCAAAGTCTAATCCTCCCAAGAAAGCAAAAGGAAAAATCTGGTTGAGTGCTATAGGAACTTCCACATGTCATTGGTTGTGATTATTTCGAGTACCTTGGAGAGTCGTGGAAGTTGTGGATTGTACTGTAAAGCCCATGAGTATGTAAAATAGTTAGAAAGTACCGGTTTTCAGCCATAGCATGTGAATATGGGTTGTCTTTTCTTTTATACACATCAACTTTCCAGAAGGTTACACGAATGAGGTTTTTCAAAAAACATATTTTCAAAATTGGCGCATTATTCATTACCTACAACAACTGGTTGATTTGAATTTGCACCCACAAAGCTAGAAAATCCCCTATTATTCTCATTACACAACAAACATATCCCTTCTTTGTAGCCAAGAGTCTAGTCTTCTGGTCGCAGCTGCGCAGATGGGTAAAGGTGGACATGTGAATAGGAAAGAGCCTGAAGGGCCTGAGATCATGGAGGCTTATGAAGACAGTTGCCACATTTTTTATCGGGCAGGTGGTATGTTTTTTGTACTAAGTTGGATGGTCATCATTACGCTACAACCAGGGAATTTGATGAGACTTTCAATGGACAATGGGCCCAAATTGCAAACTTTTTCATGCAGGGTATAGAGGATTCCATAACAGTTGCTTACAACCTCCCGACTGATGGAGAAAAGTGGTCTAAAAATAAATTGATTACAGGAGGAGATGTAAATCAGTTTTTGAAACCTGAACACAGAGACCCTAATTAGGCCAAAGGCATTCCCAGGGATTGGATTGTTGATGAATGGATGGAATCCTTACTCATTCTTAAAAGATTCATCACTTGTGAGGGGCGTTATTTTGTTGTATTTTTATTTCATCTGCGATTTTTGCTTCATCTGGAAGGAATTAAGAGAATGAATATAAGATATTATTTCTTGAGGGATCTCAACAAGATGGCCATGAAGGTCCAATCAAACCCTAAAAACCCTCCTCACTGAATTTATCATCAAGTCTTGATTAATGTACTTGTCAAAGACCAATTGGGGAAATTGAAGAAGACTTGGGATCAATTTTTGATCCAGTCGAGTTTTGAGAAGAAAGTGCATCCTTTTGCTGCACAATCACATGATAATGTTTCTAAGCTTGAACAAGAAACTCCATCTGTGCCAGTCAACCAACTACTTCAAAGAAGAGAAAAATAACATCTCATTCAAAGTCCTCAGATGAGTTTGTGAAAGCTCCTCCAACTAGCCAACAAGAAGATCAGGGTCTTCTTGTATCCTAGGTGGAGGTAAGCATCCTTTTCCTTTTGCACATAAGACTTATTCTAGAGGAACCAAAAGGCTAGATAAACCTAGGGTTTTCATGGAAAATCAACAACCTGAAACAACAGAAGCATTTGAAGATTTGGTACAACCTAAAGAACCTATCCCAAATATCACTCCTCAGTCCTCGAGGTCCTCTGAATATAACACTGCTAAGTACATAATTTTGATAAGGAAACGAATCACAAGGCCTCGAAACAAGTTCAGGATGAAGTCTAAAGCAGTGTATAAACCTGCTATCATAGAGAAGGTCATCATCATCGATGAAGAGCCTATTAAACCTTTGGAGAATCCAAATTCTAGTAAGAAAATCCCTGTAATCAATCCTAAGAGGAAAAAATCTAAAAAGGGAAGTCTGACAATGAATAAAATGACACCTACAAACACAAACAGAGTCCCTTCCAGAAAATAGGGTAAGAAGAATGTCAGAGGCTCAAACTCTAAGATTGGATCCAAAGGGGATAATCCCACAAGAATGAAAACTAGATCTCAATCTAATAAGACCAAAAAGAATAGTTTGAATTTACTAGATGAAGTAGTCACATCAGTCTTTCATGGAGATCTGAAAGTTTGAAAATTCTACCCCAAATACAAAATCCTAAAGCTATGATTTATGATGATGGAATATGAGATAACCTTTTTGTTTCTCATGTTTAAGGTATCATGATTATTCTTGTATGGTCAGCTACAGACTGGGATAAGAAAGGCATCGAAAATGTGCAAAGTCAGAGTTTTGTATGTCTCTATCGGAAGTTCCCGCAGTCGCGCACACAGAAGAACAAGGGGCACTACATGAATACATGTAGCAACCGATTTTGTTGCTAATCTCACCCAGTTTCATATTTTTGTAGCAAAGGAGGGATATACCTATGCTAGCATCTTATGGATCATGTTATGGAGCTATACACCTTTTGTGGATCTAAAGGCTATATTGGGATATGAAGATAAATGTAGATTGGGCACCAGGATTGAGTTGTTAAAGGATGGATCCGTATGAATTTTTGAATATCAGATATATTTGGGAAGGATAAAGAGGACGATGTAGTGTTATGATCTGAATGGAGAACAAGTCAAGCAAAGAGTGTTTTATGCAAGGTTGTTTCCTTGATCTTAGGAAGTTTTTTGTAAACTATTATTATTTTGTATATCAACAGTCAAAGGTTGAAATTCATTTTGAGTTTTTGTAGGGATTGGTTTTTAGTTGTCCCTTATGGTCAAGATCGACCATAAGTACATGTAACTAATTCAAAACACTATATATTAAAATATGTATAAGAAGAAAGAGTTGAATCCTTGTTTTTGGCTTAATATTGCATTTCTAAAAGATTGTTTTGGTCTATATTGCATGTGTAAAGACTTTAGTTTCTAATGAAATTGATGGTTAGTATGTTATCTTTCTTTGTTTATCATATTCACATTTTCCTCTGAACACTTATTTGATGTTATTCAAGATTATGACAAATTCTTTTTGTGCTGAGAAGGTTGCTTTAAATGGTGTTAGTAATCTTTGCCACATTGGTTTTTTCTTCCTTAAATCTTATTTAGAATGAATTATGGATAAAGGTTTATTCATCTGCTGCATAAAGACATTAAAGTCAAGTTTTGTTATTGGTGTATTTATCAGTCTTTGTTTTTCCTCTTTTCTCAATCACATCACTTAAATTCTTAAAACTCTAGCCATCAATTTTGTTTACCAGACTTGCTGCACTTAGGTAAGTGATCTTAACAAATCAGATCATCAATCCCTTTCAAATCAAGCAAGTATTTATCCATTTTAAAACCCCTATTGAACATTTTGAAACAAGGTGTGCTAGTATTAACTCAATAGAAGTCTTGAGTTGACTTCTAGCGCTAACAACCCCAACATTGATCAGGACGAAGGGAATTTTTTGTATGCATATGTTCCCCATTTAGTCCTAAAAGCAGTTTTTAGTTGATATCCATGGGAAACACGAACTTGGTTGTAACCACAAAAACCATCCAATAGTGAGATCATTTTAGAACCAGATAGACATTCCAAAATTTGCTCCATCAGAGACACTGGATAATTGGCTTTCTTTGAAGCTTTATTGACATTTCTGAAATCAATACAGAGTCGTATATCTCCATTTTTCTTCCTTATAGGTACAATATTCGAGATCCATTGGATATTCATGATTGGAAAGATTATTCTGGCAGCAAACATA
>SNQJ01S0222603.1:16337-27073 GCA_010110895.2 Picea sitchensis
TCACACTCAGGTCTTATCAGTAATATTGATCAGTGCATCCTTACTCTTATAAGAGTAGTTATCATTTTAACAAAGGGGTTAAAGAAATTCCCAAATTACAGTTTCATTATGCGGTCCTTCTTCTTAAAGAGAAAAATGCAGATGACATTATCTCCTTACATAGATCGTACATGAGCCCAAGCAGGCCAAGTGTTGTAACCATGCTCTGATACCAATTTGTCACATACCCACTACGGCAAAATAAAATTTTCGCCTCTTTTCTTCGAGCGACAGAATCCCCGAATTCCTACGGGGGCTTAGCACAGGCTAGCTCTCCCCTTATCCACCTCCATGTGATCGTTGGTTATGACCACGGGCCAAGCCAAGAGGCGCCTTTCGCATTTCACGACTTAGCGATGCAGGAGAGTCAAGTCTTTCGACTCTTCAAACCCCAAAACCCGAAATCTTACCTTCGCTAAGATCGACGGCTCCAAATCTTCCCCTGATCTGACGGTCCTGGCTGTATCGGGATTTTGATAACTGGGAGTTTGAAATTCAAGAGAGTCAAGTCTTTCGACTCTTCAAACCTCGGAACCCGATACGCGAGTTCTTGTATGAGATCCAACAACTCTCGATGATTTGGATCCAACGATCCAGATCTTTTCGAAGTTTCATGAACCGAGAGTTCATGATGAAACGATTCCAAAACTCTTGTCACTCCAATCCTCAAATTCCGATATGGGGATTTGTGTAGGAGATCAACGACCCTTGTTGATCTGGATCTGATGGTCACTATCCCTCCTGATCTTAAAGGTGTTGAAAGACACCCAGTCTTAATCCCTTCGTTGTTCTATGAGATCCAATGGCCCACGAGATTGTGGAGCTTTCCCCGAACTCTGACCGCTCACCACGCGTCTCCTCCGATGGACGGTCCAGATCCTTTCGGGACTCCTCCTTTCTACAATAGAGTGCGTCGGGGTTTCGGGTACTGGGATTTCATGACTTGAGAAAACGAGGGGTCTTTCCCTTTGGTTTCCCGGGTGTCGAAACACCGATCGGAAGCCACGTGTCCCTTCGATTGAAGGGTGCGACCTTTAGCCACGATCAACTGTTGTGATCTTTTCAGGATGATCATTGGTATCAAATCCTGGCTTTTTCAAACTTGTTCATACTGAACCGATTCAAGGTTTCGTATACTGGGTTTTTCGTGACTTGTGAAGATGAGGGGTCTTGCCCTTTGGTTTCCCGGGTGCCGAAACACCGAAGCCTATTCATGCTAACTGATTTGGGGTTTTGTATACCAGGATTTCATGACTTACGAAGACAAGGGTTCTTTCCCTTTGGTTTCCCAGGTACCGAAACGCAGACCGACAACCACGTATCCCTTCGATGGACGGCCTGATTTCCTCTTCGAGGAGTTCAGGATTTTGTGACTTGCACGTTGTAAGGTCCTTTCCTTCGAACGCCTGACTCTTGAAACGCCGAAATATTCCTTTGGGCACGAAGCGTTAAGGTTAGCGATACTTCTGTAGATCTGACGGTTGTTCGTCCTCGTCTTTGCGTTCCTCTAATATCGATCGCTTTTCCTCTGGAACCTTCATTGCTTCCAGTCCTTGAATAATTTCGGTCTCCAAAGGTTTCAAACCTTTGTGCCTTCCTCTGAAATCCACCTTGGTTTAAGGAACACTCTGCAAGTGTTATTACTCCTGAGCTTTGTCAACTATGAAGGACTTAAGGGTTCTGGGTTCGGTTTACCTCGCAGAGAGACTGTGCATATATTCACTACCTCTCCTGAGATTAACAAGCTTCGTCCTCCAAGGGACTCAAAAGGATTAGGAAGGTTTACATGCGTACATGAAACTGTGTCCACGGTCGATGAACGCACAGTTCGTGACTCGGGTTTATGCCACCACAGGACATAAGTATTTACGAGTATAAAACATATCCTAACTATATTCTTTCTTACTGGCCTAATTATACAACCAAGTAGTGATAGAAGGAATACAGTATATCCATTAAGACATATGCAGGATTCCTGCAACATACACAGTATAGCCAGTTCATACACAATTACAGATAAATTACACAGGGTAAGAAATCACTTATCTATTACAGGTTGTTGCCAACCAACTGAATATGGGTGTTCATCCTTCCACCCAACCATAGGCTCAGAGGCATTCATTCTTAACACTCTAGCCAGCCCCATGCCAAGCCATGATATCACCAGGGAGTTCTCACAGTTCTTAGGAGTTATGTCTCTGTCCCAGCTTCTGCTCTGGTCCTATTTTCTGTAACTCAGAGCTTTCTCTCTCGGTTATGGCCTCGACAAGGTTTCTTAGATGCTCTTCCACATCAAGCTCGCAACCTTCTATTCATGATTCCGCTGGAGCATATCCCTTACAAGCTTACGCTCCTCTTGTCCACTGTCCCCCTTACCTTGGAAGGTTTTTTCCAACCTATCTCGTTCCTTCTGTCAAAAGGAAGCTCAAGTCTGCAGGTCCCCACGGTACCTCGGGCTGACAGCCCATGTTTCCATTCATGGGAGTGGTTGGTAATTCAACCACCGGTCCTTTCTTCATTGACTTATTTTCTTTCCTTGGGATTCAAAGGAGGTTTTCCATCCTTATCAAGGGAGACTTGGGGTTATTTGATATATGAACCCTCTTGTATAGTTTTCACATTCTTCCTCTAGTGATATCATGGCCAATACTTTCAAGGCTTCACCCCCACAGCCAGTTATTGGCAACTCAAACGATAATACATTTACATTTTCCTTGTGCATTAGCATGGTAATTCCTATTTTATGATTAATTACAAATTGGGGGAAATAGGGTGTTACAGTTGCGTTATCAACCCAACAAAGTGCTCTAAGGAGAACCTTGTCTGACATCTAGTTCATCTTTCTCTCCCTTACCTATCATTCACAAGATAACATCTAGTGGTGGCTCTGGTGGCATTGGAGGTTCTTCTTCATATCAATCTATAGATTTGTCAGTGATTGGTAGATTATATAGTCACCAAGTCCATGTCCAATCTACCACAAACCCCGCCAAGATCATTAAAATGTATGGGATTTTTCAATTTGAAGAAGATGCTACAACCACCCTGTGGCATGTTTCCTCCCCTCTTAACCTGGCACCTACTACTCGTCCACTTACTAAATTCAAATAACATCTCCCTAGGTTTTCAGGGAATAACACTATCACTACAAATGAAAACTTGGTAGAATTTTCTAATGCCTGTCACAACATAGGATCCAATGACAACTATACTTGTATGCACTTATTTGTGAATTCCCTTGAAGGGAAGGCTGCGGTCGATTTCTTCGATCTCCCTCCTAATATTTTATCTACTTGGAAGGAGTTAGTCTATTGGTTCAAATATACCTATGGGCAATCCAAAAGCCTAGCTGAGTAGTTACGCGAGTACAATAACATTGCTTATAAGGATGGTGAGACTATCAAGTCCTTCAACTTACGTTTCACCAAATTATACAATAAAATACATGAACTCATTCGACCTCAGAACCAAGATTCTTTCATGCATTATTATAATGAATTACCTTCCCTCTATCGTCATAGGCTTGAAGAAAAAACCATTGATAACCTACGTTCCACTTTGCATACTTGTTTAGAGTATGAAGAACAGCTTGAAAGAACAGGTCTTCCTAAGGGAGACTCAGTTAAATAGACAGACATGCCCGCCCTCTTACAGCTTGTACAAGACATGAATAATCTAATGATAGTGTATGAGAGGAAAGGAAATGTCTCCTCTCTTACCCTTGGAGCTTCATCTTCTTCTACACCCCCCTTTAGAAATCCAAATGAAAATAATTTTCAGCCTAAATCTATCATGCCTCATTAAATGGTGTAAATTTTGTGAGGAACACTATGAGGAAAGCACATGTGAGGTAAAGAATAATTCTAGAGATAAAATATTTGGTAAGAGACCCGAAAATATAGTTGGTGTCCTAGACTTTGCAGAGCTAGAAGATGTCATGATCATAAATACTAGGAATAAATCCTATGCTCCCAAAAGTAAATATGATCCTCCCCGCACTTCTTCTAGACCAAGATCATCCTCACCAGCTACTATTGTTCAGGTTCCTAAGGATCCTTACAGTCAAGGAACTAACCCCCTTCTCCCCTCTTCCAAATACAACATTCTAAATCAGTTGTCCAACATCAAAGAAAATGCAACCCTTCTGGATATGGTTGTCGTCCCTGAACAACATAAGCATCTAAAAAAATTCGCGGAAGAAAAATCTTCCATTGTAGCCAACCTCTATGAAGAGATAGATGGAGATAATTCATCTGTAAATAAGGTAGGTGTACATAACTTTATATACCCTGTTAAAAAAAACCCGTTTTATATTTTTGTAAAGATTATGGATAAGATTTCCCATTGTTGCCTCATTGACGGTGGTTCGGGCCCAAGTGTAATGTCAAAGATTATTATTGAAGAGCTAGGCTTGTCTTGTACAAATGAAAACATTAGAAGCATTCTCTCTTATAATAGTCTACAACAAACGACCATAGGTGAAATCAAGGATGTGACCTTGGTTTTGTGCGTGCACCCTAAAATAAGGACAACCCTTAATATTCAGGTAATCGATATGCTAGTAAGTAACTAATTGATCATCCTAGGAAGATATTGACAAGCTTTGATGGGTGGATACCTCTCACTCGATGGGACACACTTATCCATTCCTAGGAATGGTAAACACAACATAGTCCTCAGAAAGGGAATAATTTCACCTTACATAGAAAGTGTCACACAGCATAATGTAAATTATATCGAGGAGGACCTAGGAGTGTATTCCATCTTTGTCGAGGAGGACAACACTACCTTGGAACAAATCGACTTAGACGACGGGATGTGGTATATGCACTTTGATGGTTCATTCTCCAATGAAGGAAACAAAGTTGGTATTATCTTGTACTCTCCTATGGGTAAAATTCATAACTTTTCTTATAGGTTAGAGTTTGCTTGCACAAACAATGTCACTGAATTCGAAGCATTACTCTTAGGCATTGAAAATGCCTATAATTTGGGTTTTGGTCACCTTATAGTTTTTGGGGATTCCTAACTTGTTGTAAAACTTGTACATAAGATCTATTCTCTTAGAAACAAGTTAATGAAACAGTACACCTAAACTTTTTGGGAACTTATCTCGAATCTACTATCTTTCAATATCACTCATGTTAAAAGGGAATTGAACTCAATGGATGACCGATTAGCTTTTTTTGCAGCATATCCTAATCAGTAAATTCTTCCACAAAGACCTGATTGTACTTTTGAATCTCTGTATCGTCCACACATCCCTGAAAATATAGAGTCATGGAAGGTCTTCCCTAGTGATGAGAGCATCTGTGCTTTCATTCAAAATGGACCTTATAATCCTAAGGAAATTATATCAATGGAAGATAACAAGATTCCTAAAGGCTTGACTCCTCTAGAAATTTCATTCTCATCAAGTGATGTAGGCAACAAGGAGAAACATAAAGAAGAGGAGTCGAAAAGTAAAATGGGTGAAACCATTTCCTTGAACATTGGAACACCCGAGTCTCCAAAGAATGTTAAAATAGGTGCCCAATGTTTTGATGAAGAAAAATTGAAGTTCGCCAAACTGCTAGGTGAATTTCAAGATGTTTTTGCTTTTTCTTATGAGGATATTCATGGTTTTGATCCTACTCTAATACAACATGCCATTCCTATCAAGGAGGGCATAAAACTAGTTAGGAAAAAACAAAGACCCATTAACCCTGCACTGGAAGCAACCATTCGAAAGGAGTTGGAAAAACTCTTGAAGGATGGGATCATCTTTTCGGTTAAGTATTTGGAATGGGTTTCTAATTTGGTTCCCGTTTGGAAAACAACTGGTCAAATAAGATTATGCGTAGAATTTTGTGCATTGAATCGGGCTAGTATAAAAGATCACTTTCCTCTCCCTAATATGGAAATGATTTTGCAACAGGTTGCAGGGTCACAGATGATGTCCTTACTTGACGATTTTTCTCGTTACAATCAAGTCAAGGTAAAAAGGGCAGATAAATATAAAACCACTTTTATTACTCGTTGGGGCACTTTTGCTTATGAACATATGCCTTTTGGCTTATCTAATGCAGGTGCCACTTTTCAAAGAGATATGCAAATAAATTTTGATGATTTGATCGGCAAGATTATTCAAGTCTATCTTGATGACTTAACTGTGTACTCTAAAAACTGATCAGATCATTTTGGTCATATTAAAAGAGTTCTCATACGATGCAGGAAATTTGGCATTTATCTAAATGCTTCTAAGACTATTTTTAGCATTACCAAGGGAAAGATCCTTTGACACATTGTCTCTGATTCATTAATAAGCATTGATCCTGAAAGGATTGCTGCTATCCTAAATCTTCCTGCTCCCACTTCCAACAAGAAGGTTCAAGCTTTTATGGGGGTTATTAATTGTGTCTGTAGGTTTGTTCCTAATTTTGTTGTAATGGTCAAGCCAATTCATAATCTTCTTAAGCAAGATTGTTCCTTTTCTTGGACAGATGATGTCGAAAATTCTTTTGTAGGGATCAAGAAAGCAATCAGTTCTGCACCGGTTCTGGCGAAGCCGGATTTTGGGAAGGAATTTATGATATATACTAATGCCATAGAGGAAGCCAATCTGATATCCTCATGCAAGGTGATGACCAAGGTAACAAAAAACCAATGGCTTACATGAGTCAAAGCTTGCCTGATGATGAGTTTAAATATTCTTTTATTGAAAAACAAGCTTTCTCTCTTGTTAAAGTTGTTGAAAAATTTCACCACTTCATCTTAGGTAAGCACACATTGGTAAAATTCCCTTTACTTGTTGTCAATTTTTTTCTCTCACGGACTTATCTATTCAGGGAATCTTTCACATTGTCTTGCCAAGATCCAGGAGCATGATTTAACTATTGTGACTTCTAATGCCATCAAGGGACGTGACTTAGCCTTTCACTTAGCTCAGCATGTTGAAACTAGTGAAGCAATTGATGAACAAGATAGTTCTCTATCAACACTGCTCTACATTGATAATGAAATCCTTCTTGTGTCTGAACATCCTTGGTTAAAAATTTGTTTTACTGCTTCCAAAATCAAATATGTCCAGATAACTTAGACACTCATCAAATAAGAAGACTCCATCTCGAATCTGCCAAATACATCATTATAGGATACTTATTGTTTAGAAGATATGTCGATGGTATGTTGCTTCGTTTTGTAAACAATGAGGACGCACATAAACTGTTGCAAGAAACTCATGGTTCTTCAAATTCTGCTATTCATGTAGGAGGTCATTTTTCTGCTAAAACCACTGCTTTTAAGATTATCATAAAAGGATACTATTGGACTTCAATCTTTTGTGATTCTTATGTTTTTTTAAGATCTTGTGACAAGTGCTATAAATTTGTTGGGAAAGAACACATTTCAACCATGCTGTTACAACCTGTCCTCTCAGACTTTCCTTTTTCAAAGTGGAGTTTGGACTTTATTGGTCCTATTAATACTCCATTTTCAGCAGGACAAGTCTTTATCTTGACATCCACAAAATATTTTACAAAATGGGATGAAGTTGTCCCGCTTAAACATTCGACAAATGAGTAGGTGATTTCTTTCCTTGAATTTTTTTTTTCTAGATTTGGTCTTCCTTTGGAAATTATTATAGAAAATTATCTCGCTTTGATTTATTCTAAGTTGGCCAAATTTTTAGCTAATTTGGGGGTTAAATATTTTACCTCATCAGCTTATTACCCCCAAGGAAATGGGCAGGCCGAGTCTACCAATAAGAATATGGTGAGAATTATCAAAAGGCTCATCGAAGATAAGCCTCATCAGTGGAACACTCTCCTCACTTACGTCCTTTGGGAAGATCGAACTATCACTAAGGTGAGCACTGGTTGCACTTCTTTCCAGTTTGTTTATGGTCAAGAAGTCATTCTGCCTACTGAGTTGGAACTTTCCTCCTTAAGGTTAATGCTACAGGTCGAAGAATTAAATTCTTCTGATGTTTCTCAAAGAATGAATGCACTCCTGGCTTTAGAGGAGAAAATGATGTTTTCTTTGGGTAATATAAAAAGAAGACAACATATTGTTAAGAAATATTTCAACAAGAGTGTCAAGGCTATCAAATTTAAACTCAATGAGAAGGTATTGTTGTGGGATTCAAGTCATGCTGATAGAGGAAGGCATTCAAAGTTTCAAAAATTATGGTTGGGTCCTTTCAAGATCGCTTTTGTCCTGGGTGCAAATTCTTATATTTTAAAGGATTTACAGGAGCGATTGTTTTCCTACAACACTAACGGTTCCCACTTAAAAAATTATGTGGAACTAACTTGAAGATTTTAACATTGTTTGGATTGTTTCTGTATTTTAGTAGTTTTTCATTTCTTCTTTCATATTAGTAGTTTTCCATTTCTGCTATTTTCATTTTCTGTCATTTCATTTCTGCTCATTTCAATTTTGTTGTTTCATTTATGTTATGACATTTCTTTCTTTTTGTTCTTTGACTTCATTTTTTGTCAAAAATAAAATGTTGGATCAGTTTTGCCCCAACGACACTTCTAAAAAGTATTGTTAATCAATCAATATTAGATGGTTGTTATGATGTTCCCCCTGAAGGCATCATTAAATTTGTTATTTGCTTTCACTGTTGTTTTATGAGATAGTTGGTTATATCTCACTCATGCTTTCCATTTCTTCATCCATTTCGAGATTCAAAAGAGAAAGTTCAGAAAAAAATTCTCCTTGAAGTCAAGAGAAAATTTTAGTCGAATGATTATGCTTACAGGGATAAACCCCCTCATACTTAACACTTTCCATGATTTATTCTGAAATTTCCGGTCATTTTTCCATTAAATCCGCTCACTTGCCCCTATTGCATAATCATTCTGATTTATATCTTCTTGATATGATGTTACTTAGTCTTTGAAACCAGATGTTCCGAGTTCTTAATCTGTTGGAAACCGATTTCCCTGTGGAGTCGCTAGTTTGTTGATGATTAAAATCGTAACGATGAATTCCACCCGCAAAGTATTTCTAAGGCCCTATTATTTAACTATGCTAATAATATAATACTAGTAGGTGGGACCCCCTTGTAGACTAGAGGCACAAGGATAGACATATCACACATTTTTTTTGCTCTTGTTTTGATGCTTCCTACACAGTCCTACATGGTTGACAATGTAGTCTTGGTTTCATTTTGACATAGTAACAAGTGGATGATGCATTTTATGGAATGCTTATTGCAATCCAAAACATTTTTATTGTTATGATGGGCATGTATTTACATTTTTTATGATTTAACCATGTCACTAATCATTGTGATCGATTACCAAGGCACATATATGCAAGAGATATATTAGTCATATCATAATCAAAACAAAGAAATAAAAACCTATGAAAAACTCCTAAAGGGAAAGAAGCTATGCTTGAGCTATGATAAAGGGTTATATGCAAATGGAAAAGTAAAAGGATGTTAGTGTTAGTCCTAACTATTATGCTATGGTTGGTTAGTGGGCTATGCGAATTTCATTAGATTTGAATGGGGCGCATATAGCATTGCAATATGTATGATGGCATGGAATTGTGGCAAGGGTTAACGTGTAAATGATATTGGGTGGCGCACTATGCAAATGATATCATTGCATATTTCAAATGGTTTGGCATTGAATACATGGTTTAATTGATTGGTGAATGTTTAGTTGTCTCATACTTCAAATTGAATAGGAAGGATATGGAAGAGATGTGCATTTATTGCACGTCACTCCATACTCTCAGTATCAGTCATCTCCCTAGCATTGTTCCTTGTTGCATTTTCGGTTTGTTGGTTGTGAAGCTATGCATTTCAGGCTCTTGGAAAGAAGAAGGCTCAGCCAAATCTCCCTTTTAAGCGTTTTTCTATAGGTATGATTATTTTTCTCTCCATTCATGAAGTATTCTTTGTTGTATGAACAAATAATGACTCAGTGATGCTTGGATTCTGTGTGTTCCTGAGAATTTTGGCTATGTAAATGTGTGGTATATCTCTCTGTGATGACTGTAAAATGTTTCAGATTGCAAGCAAAATAATTGGGTTTTTTTAAGTTGTGCATTAATTGGTTGCTCGGTCAGTTTAATATCGTGATGGGTCTCTATGGATAATAATTGAATGTGGTACATATCACTTTGTATTGATGGTGGAGGGTTTCGTCCTATGTATTATTGTTGGTATTATGTTCCCTCATAATCATGATTGTAACCCTTACCCAGTCACAGAGGGATTGCTAGCAGTTGTTGTGTTATTTCTTCGAACCCTGAGTCATGGTCGTCGACCCATTCTGATTGTCTTTTCACCGAAGTATCCCAAGATCCAGTCTTGGGGTGGCCATAACATTAATATGTATTGTATGGTTGTGGGATGATACACGTTATATCTCGACGTTATTTCAAAAGGATGTATACATCCTCATTGGTATTGATGTCAGTTTGTTCGGCTCTTAAGTAAATGTATGGAGATGTTATATCTCTGTGTGTTCTTTTAATAATTGTCACTATTTAATTAACTTCTCCTCTCCTCAGCAAGTGTTAAACGCGCTATGTGCATTGGGTTATTATATTCTTGCCTTTTCTCTCCTTGGGTGTTAAGCATTGGTCTTGTCCAGATCTTGGAGTAATAAGAAGATTTTGTGGCTCATTGTTGTATCTTTTTAGAAGGGTTTTCTGCCTGTGGTTGATAAGTCTCATAAGACCTCTATCTCTCT
>SNQJ01S0222604.1:0-14936 GCA_010110895.2 Picea sitchensis
CATAGAAAATGGGTTATGGGTGAAGGGTATCAAAGTTATGAGGGTGAAGAGGGGAATCTAATGGGGTAGGTCCCAAATAGAGGGGGTCAGAAGGGGGTTAGGACCACAAAGTTTTTTTTTTTTAAATGATAGGTATGACTACTATCAAAATGAAAAGAGGGATCCAATGGGATAGGTATCAAGTAAAGGTGTGGGAAGGCCCCATAAGTTTTTTTCTAACCCTTGTGGATTTATACTACGATTCAAATAATACTACAATGGCGAAATGTCCAAATTCTTAATAGGAAGAAATGTGTAGTAATTTCGCAACTCCAATGCAGGGAGCAAGGTTTCACGACAATAAAGCTTCTATGTTCCTTTTTTTTTCTATTTTCATCCCAAGGGTTAGGGTGTTGATAGTTTATATAGAAAAGGGTTTTCCATGTGCTATGGAGCTCTAATATACGTGAGAGGTTGAACAGTAGTACTCGACCCAATATATCAGGGAACCAACTAAGGAGGCTAGACCATACCCTTAGTCGTACCACCTGATTACCCATGTACTAGAGAGTATCTTCCTAAGTGTTGTTCTCAGTAGCACTATAAAATTTAGGTGGTCGATTGATTGATCTATGAAGCATTTCAATATACCTAGGACTGTCCATATACAGGTGTTGTCTAACTCGCTACCACTTGAAGGGATACCAACATGGGTTACAAGGGTTTCCAACAATGTGAGCTTAAATACCTCAGGTATTCCATGCGTGTATGCTTCCCTTAAAGTGGATTTATGTGATAAATTATAAATCGTTGTAGTCTTAAGATGCAATAATACATCTCTACGTTGAAAAAAATTAACCCACAATTTCCCGCCAAGGAAAGTTCTCTGATACCATTTGTAGGTTAATAGATCTATTAAAATAGAAGAAAATAGAAATATTTCAGAGAGAAATAGCGGAACAACACAATATATGAAACCATGGCACCAAACTAATATCTTTATTGATAGGAAAAAATGTTCACTTTCCTCTTCGAGGGGGTAACCTCCAGTAGAGAAACACTCTATTACAATAATTCTCAAGACAAAAACTTTTCATGCCCTCGAATCCTATTTATACTAAATCCATCTACCAAAAGAACATTATAGAGGAACATCTTTCTCGAAGCAGAAGCTTCTATTAGGCCTTCTTAGATTTGAGTTATTCTTCCTTATTAATTGGCCTTATTAATATCAATGTTCATTACATGGAAAAAACATTATTCTACCTATGTGAGGGGTTAGGGAGGTTAGGTCCCTAACACCTTCTCTTGTCCTTTTAAAATCTGTTTTCCATGTTCTTGAAGAAGTTAGGGTTTCCTTTCTATAACTTTCCATGATTCCTTTTTGGAGAAAAGTACTTTTAATTAATCCTTGATTGAAATATCATTAATGACTTATGTCATTGAAATTCATTCCTCCATGTAGGGCCCACTTATTCCTTTCATAAAGTTTATTTAATAAAATTTATTTTCAAATTTTCAATTTGATGCCTTTAACAAAATCAGACCGTGTTTTAATTTTTTGAGTGATATATTGTCCTTTTCAACCATTAAGAACATTCTAGATTCAATCGCCATCTTTTCATATTTCCAACTATTTCTCCTTAGCGTAATTTGGAGTTATCTGTTTCAAGATATGACCTCGGGAAGTTGAGGTTCCAAGTAGATCGATCATCAAATCATAAACATTACCTGATTTATCTTTCATTTTTTTAGAGCATCGTGGCCAATTTCATCTCTTAAAACATGTTCCATCATATTCCTCATCAAATTACCTTTACAATGAGGTAAATTGTTCCCAAATACGAATCTCATATCTCAATATACGATCTTCATAATATTAATGCTCAACAACCGTTGATCGATCTTCAACGGGCAATCCGGGCCCTTGATTTGAATTCACCTCCCTCCTTTATAAATTTGACTTATGTTTATAAAAATTCRACCCCACATGCATGGGACTCTTGGAGAATTAATAGTATATATTAAAAAAATGTATCATACGCCTAATGTGAGTTAAGAGGAGACTTTGGAGACTTTAGAWTTTGACCTTCCATAGGAAATTAATTAATTAATTAATTAATATTTTAAATACCTAGTCAACTTCCACTTCATGCACAATCAACATGATGAGTCAGCAGTCCAAATGTCACCATGTTTCTTCAAATGAKAAGTTAATAATATGCCACATGTCATAAATCCATTCGTTTTCACATGTCACAAATTGTATAGTGCCATATGCATGCCATGTGTCATCCCTCCATAGGTTTCCATGTGTAGAATTCTCATTGGATGAGATGTGTAAAAAGTAGTGTGTTTCCATGCATCATAATGTGGTTGGGTGAGTAAAATATTAGGAAATATTATTAAGTGTTGGAGAAATGGGAGAGGGACGAGAGTGTGGAAGGAGGGAGGAAGGTGAGGAAGGATAAATAAGGGAGGGAATATGGATGCAGAGTGAGGGATGATGAGTGAGGGAGGAGTGTCATGAGGGAGGAGGTTTGCATGTCTGAAATAATGATGAGAGTTTAAGTGTGTATGAGTAGGGATTAAGGGAGTGGAGAGGGGGTAAGGGAGTGTGATGCAGAGTGAGGGAAGTGGGGTGAGGGGGGAGAAGAGAGTAGGTCCACATGGAGGATTGAGGGGGATGGGAAATTTCGTTAAGTATTGGTGAGGGAGTGAGGGAAGAGAGAAGAGAGTAAGGAGTAAGGGGAGTAGGTCCATAGGTATAAAATTTTTGAAACGTAGTAAGTATGGGTGAGTGGTGAAAGGGATGAATAGAGAGGGGATGGAGTAAGGTATTGTGAAACATTCCCTTACCTCAATACATTCATAAATCCAAATCACAGCTCCTTAATAATAACTAGATTATCTCTATATATACCTATTCACATATTGCACATTTGGCATCTTTATTAGACCGACCACTAATAAATATACATTTACTCCAATACATATACATTAAACCCCATATATGCCCCCCTTTGGGTCATATAATAGTACCCTCCTTCTTAAAGTCTTGTCCTAAAAGTTTTTTTGTTAAAGGAATTACTTAAGAATAAACTAAGTAACATGATTTTCTTATGTTCCTAATTTCTTCTTTCCATTGATGATGATCCATCCATCCAAACTCAATTATTATTTTTCTTAATCCTTTATAGTTGGTTGTTGCATAATTTGATTTCCTTTGATTCCATGTATTTGTGTTGTAACTTCTCCACTTTATAGTAGTTATTATTGAATAATTATTTCACATGTGATGTACCAAATTGTTAAGATAATCATAATAAACCAAAATTCACACCATGTACAAAAAATGTGAGCATGGAACAAAACTCCAATATAGATAAGATATATGAGTTACACAATAACTCCTTAAACAATAGGAAATACTTCTCCAAGTACCCTAATACTTTCATACATCCAAATCACATATCCTCAATAATGACTACATGATCTCTATATATAACTACTCACACATTTCACATGTGGCCCCTTTATTAGGCTGACCATTATTACATATAAATTTAACCCCATATATTACCCCCTTGGAGTTGTATCAAAATATCTAATTTCTATAGGAGACTCGAGTGTTATTATCAAATCAATGACTACAAAATCAAATACAATGGACAATAAGGTTTCTTTGATCATCACTCAAATTAATAAGAAGGTTAATACTCATATGAGGGGCTCATTTTGTCAAGTCCTGAGAGAATTCAATTCTCGAGATGATTTACTTGTCAATGACGCCACCTTGTTAAATCTAAGGGACTTTAAAAAAATGGGGGGTGATTATATTGTTATATCCTCTAAGTATTCAAGGTTCTTAATCCCAAGCCACATTGCATATCCATTAAACAACACATGCTACAACACAAATCATATCGACTTTCAAGCATGATGAGGAGATATGAAAGGATGCAACATGATCCCATTTGCATGCAAGAATTAAAATATGGATGATATTTTGAATTTTCTTTTATCGATTCGTGTTGAAAATGTGGGACTATTGTTCAAAACTGGAAGGGAATTCGCAGAAAATCCAAGAGGGATCTCAAGAAAACACAATTCCAATAGATAAGAAATTTCTTTCATATTTGGTCTTTTCTTTGGAAAATTGGTATACAAGCTTAAGTTTCTATAGGAATTTAATGGATGAATTCTAGAGTGCTCAACTTTCTAGAATGCATTTGGATTTTAATATAATTTACCTTTAGGATTTGGATTTGGATCAAAAAGAGGTTTTTATGTATGGTATATCTCTTCTCTTGAATTTTTTTAGCACTCACTCCTTTAGATTTCTATTCATCATTGATAATCAATCATTTTCTATATGTTCTCTAATTCTTAAAGGTTTAGGATATGTATTTCTAGATACATTGGGGATTGGATGTGTTGGTAACTTCAATTCAAATTACAGTAATATCTAGAAGAACAATGTCCTTGTCATCCTACTTCTAGGTATTTGGAATAAAGAACCTCCCTTGGTGTTGGAATTAGTTTTGTTCAACATTATTCCAATTCAACTTATTCACCCTTAGTTAATTTTGATTCAAGCTAAAAAATCATGGATTACAAGGATGTTCTGGAATTTAGGATAACTCTTTGAAGGAATGAAGAGTCTATTCGATGTAATATAAGATCCTTGTTCTTGATGACCTCCAAAGTTAATTAGAATAAACATCAATGTGTTGTCCATAATGTGAAATTTCTAAATATTTTGGTCCAACAAATGTAGAAATTATATTTTTTGGAAGTAGAGTGCAACATGCTAAGGAACCTAGTCATTGACCTTAGTAAATACTCCCACTCCACAACCACAAACAATAGGGTGTCAATCAAAGAAATGTAGGTTGTTTTCAATAAGAAATAGATAGTGTTGGCTCGCAGATCATCTCCACTCTCGTCACTGGAGGGTTTAAAATCTAGGGTTCATCAATCTTGACCGATGAAAAAACCAAGGCATTGGTGGATTCAATATTTAGTATAGGACAACAAATGGTATCACCCAAGATTCCATGAGAATCATAGAGACCAATATTATTGTGTTGAATGTGAAGGGATGATGCATACATGGAATACTCATGAGCATAACTGTATTCATTCATCCATACTTAACTATAGAGTAATAAGCATTGAAAAGTACACAATATACACCCTCATATCATCACATACACAATAGAATATATACATATAGATATTTATATTCCATTCATTTAGATTCACGTAGACAAAAAATCATAGATACACAAAAAATGAACCATCCTCTCTCAAAATATCATTTCTCTTATCATTCCAAGCCATTTTCTAGCTCATCATAAAAAACACATACAAGACTGGGAAAAAACTGGACACAAACTAGACTTCCAACTAACTCTCTCTTTCACTCAACTAACTTTCCATCTCATCCATATGTTCACCCATGATCATTTGGGTCATTATAGTACTTAATTAAAAATCTTTCCTGAATATTTTCTCATATTTGTTACATGTGGGCATACCTTTGATTCCTTGCACGTAGTGCAAAACTAGATTGGCACACATACTCTTTCTTTTGCTGGAAAAACTACTTATTCCTCATGGAACCACATAGTGTATATTCATGGGTGTGGATGAAGTGTTGATTCGTGGCACATGAAAAATTTCCTTCAAAACCTTTAGGTGCCAACATGCCCCCAACATTATTAATTGGCTCATCCTCCACCCAACGATATTGCTACATTAGTAGGATTACAAATTGAATTGGTAGATAACTAACTTAGACTGACTAGTATGTCTGTGTAATGCTTGATTAATGAAAAATCATCGATCTGGGTTGTGGTTGTATCCCGACATAGGCCTTGGAATGACTTGAGTATTCATGGAGGTTAAAGATGAATTTGGGCTTCATTCATCCAGGCTCTCAAATTCTCACTTTTTGAGCTCAATCTGAACAGTTGAAGGTTAGATGTCTCTTAGTATGCAATTAAGAAGTATGAGCATTATACAGGTGAAGGCCTCCATTGGCCATGACCTCCGTCTTCGTTTAATTTATCACAAGCATGCTAGTAGTAGGGAAGATGTGGAAAAATACAATCAATAGAGGGGGAAACCCATGGAGTTGGGTTTCCAAAGTAGAAAAGGTGTTGATCCATGGTGGAAGGAGTACTAGCTCTTGGCTTGGAGAGATGTCCTACTACAGAAAATTTGAATCACAATTTAGGGAACATTTTGGCGATTGTATGAATGTCGTTGGTGAACTATAGTTTGGGTCCCCTTCCCATAATTTTATCTCAAAGTTTCAATAAATGTGAGAAAAAAAACATAGGAATTTAAGTCATAAGTGTGTATAATGAGCTAAAGGATACTATTCATCTAGTGGAAGGGGCCATGAGCCCTCAGACTTCGTTGTGGAACAAGTGTTAGATGGTTGGTTTGGACAATTGGTTTTCATTGATGTCAATCCTTGGAGAGTGATATCATAGATTGATGTCAACCCTTGGAGTGTGATATCATATATTGATGTCAGCCCTTGGATATTGATATTAGAGATTGATGTCAACCATTGGAGAAGTATGGAAGCCCTAGATATGTGGATGATATTGTCTGACATTTGGTTGTCATGTTAGAGTTCTACCATTGATATTGACACTTTTTTAAGGTATGCACTTGTTATGGTATATATCGTGGTATAGATTGATGTGCAGGTTGATGTAGATGTTTGATGTGCATGGTTTTACACATGTTATGGTAGATGTGTTGATGTGCATGGTTGATTCATGGTATAGGTTGGTACATGGTATGGTACATGAACATATCTTGTGATGGTATGTTGGTGAATTTGGTACATGCTTGGTAGAGGCATGTGTTGGTGATAGTGGACATTTGGTTGAGAGGTTCCCTTGGTATATGATCCATGCGAGAGGATCTAGAGACAGGTTGGTCATGGAACCTGCAGTTGATCAAGGAATAAATAGATGAAGGTAAGTATACTTGCCGGTAATACTATAATATATGGATAGTATGTGTTATGCAATTTTTGGTGATATAGTGTATGCCACATAGTTCCTCACGATTGAGGAGATATGGCTCTATGAAGTTGGAGGACCCTCAACAATATTCTAGAAGCCTCTAGAAGGTCATCAAGAATCTTGTCCAGCCAAAGTGGTTGCAAAAAGGGATTAATGATTGAAATATTAATTGTTGAGAATAATTGTTGAAAGATTAATTAATTATTGAAAAAAATTAATTAATTATTGTAGGGATAATTAATTATTGAGATTGGTTGTCATTGATGTCAACCCTTGAGAAAAGTTGCATGTCAAAGTAAAGTGGAAGTAAACAAAAGTAATTAATTATTGTAGGGATAATTTATTATTGTAGGGATAGTTAATTATTGGAGGGATAATTAATTATTGTAAGGATAATTAAAGTGGCAGTGAACAAAAGAATACACGTTGCATGTGAGTTTCTTGTGAGCTGCATGCCATCGTGAGTTGCATGGTAGTTGCATGTCATTAATAAATTTGTATTTATAAATAAGACAAGACTCCAATGCAAATCAATTATGTCTATTCACTTATGAGAATATAATTTGGAGGCAGAGAAGTCTAGGTGAAGTAAAGAAGGCTGAAAATCCAAGGTAGGATGAAGCTTTTGATGATGTCTTATAAGGTATGTTATTTACAGGTCATCTTACCATTTTATTTATAACATGTTTTATACAATGATTCATATAGAGAAACATAAATGATATTGAGAATATGTATCAATGTACCTTTTATAGAAATTTTAGCTTGTAGGTCATTGTACTTTTAGATATACACTCTATGGAAGATAGGGATTTTCACTAGTCCCGAAACTAGTTTTAAACATGTGTTTTGGGTAAAAAAGTCATAACTTCTCCATAGAGAATAAAAATGATATGAGAAAAATTGAAATGGAAATATTACAGGACTTAGTTTTTTTTGTGATATTTTCACAATATGATATCAAATATTGAGCACGTGGCATGTCGTACAAGTTCGCTCTATAGAATAGGACATAATTAAGCAAAATATTCCATTTTCTCTATAAATCGTCTTAAGGAATGATTCAAGGAGTGAGACTTGGAGGAATTTCAGAATACATATTGAAGAAGTTTGGGTACAAGTTTCATACTTTTTTTCACTACAGGTATAGAGTTATTCTTGTTTAAATTTTGGGTTTGTGACTAATCCAAAACTAGTCCTGTGAGACTGAGGTAAAGGTTAATGAATATGTTATTCTCTTATTGTTGAAATTGAGGAAGGTATGAGGTATGTGTGGTTGCAGTATTGATGATATATTGATATTGGTATAAGCAACAAAGGTGTCAGGAATAGCAGCAACAATAGGTTATCAGTTATAGCAGTAGAGGTAGTGACAAGGTCGTCTACATTTATATTTGAGGGAGGTTGGACGGGGAAAGGAAAGGCAGTTGTATCGTCCTTTCGATTTGAGCCGAAAAATTATGGATTTGTAGATTCCTTCAAGTTGCATCGTATAAATAGGGGGTTGGATCCTCCTTCCAGTTGGAGCTGGAAAATTGGGAAGTTGATGCTTCCTATGAATGCATTTATTCTCACATATAAGAAAAGCATTCCATGGTTTTCTCCCACATTGGGTTTCCACATAAATATTGGTTCATTGTGTATCTATGATTATCTTATTATGCAATGTTGATATATTAAACATATATGATAAACTATTGAATGGTAATTGATCAAGTTAATGTTTATATGCTTTGATTATTGAAGATTTTATGTTGTGGTTAAAAGTGTTAAAAGTGCTCATAGTGATTTACCCCTCCCCCCCTCCCAATATTCCAACAATTGGTATCATATTCAGTCCTTCAAGAAGTAGTTTAACCACTGCAAGGTAGATCATGGAAAGCACGCATATGTATAAGATGGAAGTACCACCATTCAATGGTCAAAATGGTCTGAAATATGAAATATGGAGCAATAGAATGAAATAATTTTTACAAGTACATGGATGTGATATTTAGCGATCAGTAGAGACATGGTACAAAGCTACAAAGAATCCTATGAATACTATATCCAAGAAGGAGTTGAAAAGGAACAAAAAGATAGAAATGGATTTTATCATGAAAGGATTACCTAATTCTGTAAAAACCAAAGTGGGATAGTGTGCATCATCCAAAGATACTTGGGACAAACTACAAGATCTTTACACTAGGAAAGGAACGAAAGAAAATGAAGCAGATGACAACTTAGATGATGAATAAGTCAAAAGAGGTGAGTAATTTTTCTTTAATTGTGAATAAGTATGACATATTGAAATTTAATGCCCTTATTTTAATATTGGAAGGTAGGATACAGGAAACCCCAATGAAATAGAAGACAATCCTGAGATTGAAAGGGAAAACAATCATGAAGAAAAATTAAGTCGACAAGAAATAAAACTTGAAGAAGAAATCATCTCCTTGAAGATCCAACTTGAAGAGGAAAGGAGAACGAAAGAATTCATGAAGAATAAGATGATGAATAAAGAAGAAGAGGTTGAGAGTAAAAGTTGTCATGTTGAGAGTAAAAGTTGTCAAGTTATGTAAAAACGTTGAAGAAGCATCCACATCATTGACAAAGAAAGTTGAAGAGAAATGTCACATGTTATCGGAAAGGAAGAATGAAGAAAAGGTTAGGAGTTATGCATAAGTACTTAAAGGAAGGAATCATGGTTAGAAAGAGTCCAAGAGGAAGGATACATTTTCAAGAAGACCATCTACTTTCAAACAACAAATAATATTCAACTATGATCATCATTGAAAAAGGAATGAATTCAGAAGGACAACATCACAGAGAGGATCCTCTACTCCTAGGTATCAAATTTCCTTTTATGGTTACTATTTTTATTGTTCTAAATTTGGACATAAAGTTGTAGACTACAGATCATATTTAATAAATGTTCAAGAAAGTAGTGCTTATGTGGCTCCTCTCAATATTGAATGGTACAAATGCCACAGTTATGGTCACATAGCTCAAAATTGCAAAAGGGTGATAGAGTCATCCAGGAAAGAAAAACCTGATAATAGGTATAAGAAGGTTTGGAAGAGAAAAGAAAGACAATAAGAGAAGATGAATGAAGAATAGGTTCCATAGATTGCAAGATTTGCAATAGTACAAGAGAATCCAGAAAACAAGTGAAAGAAGATCGAGTCTCAAGGATCGTGTTGTCAGGATCCGCAACAGTGAAAGATCATAATAACAAGTCCCAGAAATCACACCCTAAGGATACATAGTTGTACGATATCATGATCAATCCACATCTAGAATGGAAGATGTTATAATCCAAGAAGAACGTGTTATAATTCAGGAAGATGATAGATCTACAGATGAAGAAGAAGACTACTCCACATTAGGGAAGATTCCTCCATTATTATGAACCATCCATCTTGGAGACTCCCAGGTAATATGAATATTGAACATGGGGAGTCTATGAAGAATTTGTTACAATTCAGAGATTTATCCTTTAGATAGCATGGAGTGTTTTAGAGTCGTGTTACATATGTTTTCAGAGTGGTTCAATGACAGATAGATTCATAGAGGACATATCCAGGAAGGAATATATTCATTTTCAATTGAGTATACTAGTGGGCATAGATCTTTCAGTTTTAGATGAAGGTATGTGATGATCAATTGCAATGGATTCATGAATTCTTCAGAATAGTGAAGTTACATATGGATCAAAATTGTGCATAGTTGTCTAGAAAAGTCAGAATAAGTATGGTTCACATAGAAAAGGATGGATTTGTAAGACACTTGGCATGATTGGATAGATATATGTCAGTGGATGAGAGAATGATTTCAGAATATATTTTTTCAGAGACACTTGGATGTTTTTTATAATGAAATATTTGAATTCTCAAACATTGAATTCTTTTATATATGCCATTGATTTACAAGTTGAAGCATCAATGGATAAAAAATACAAAAGGCAGCAGGTATAGAAGACCTACATTTTATCTACATGACATCTTGCAAAGAATTCAAGGAGAGAGAAATAGTCAAAGAAGGGATCAGAAGAGTGAATATAGGGAATGCATCCCGAAGGAAATCTCATACATGGGGAGTAGCCCTAGAGAGAGAATTACCCATTTTCCTAGGATGTCAAATGGGGAGAGAATAAAATAGGCATAAATTCATGGGGAGAAGCCCCAAGAAACATAACCTTTTCCATTGATGTCAAAGGGGGAGAGATATAAACATTGATCAGGAGCGATGGTCATAGGGGGAGAATGAGCATGGTGTTGCCATGTATAAGTGTTTCCATCATTGTCAAAGGGGGATATTGTTAGACAATTGGTTGTCATTGATGTCAACCCTTGGAGAGTGATCTTAGAGATTGATGTCAATTCTTGGAGAGTGATCTTATATATTAATGTCAACCCTTGGAGAATTCTATAATCCCTAAATATGCGGATGATATCGTTGGATAGTTGGTTGTCGTGTTAGAGGTATAACATTGATATTGACATAGTTTTACATTATGCACTTGTTATGGTATAGGTTGATGTACAAGGTTGGTGTACATGGTTGATGTATCGTACAGGTTGGTGCATGGTTGGTACATGCACATATCTTTTGATGGTATGTTGGTGACTTCGGTACAGGTCGTGTAGAGGAATGTGTTGGTGATGGTGAACATCTGGTTGAGAGGTGACCTTGGTATATGATCCATGTGAGAGGATCCAGTGACAGGTCCATCATGGAACCTGCAGTTGATCGAGGAATAAAGACCTAAAGGTCAGTATATTTGCAGGTAAGACTATCATATATGGATAGTACACATCATGTGTTAAGAACCAAATATCAATATAGCATAGAAAAACCTCAGAATAAGTACTCAATGACTTGAAAAATAGAGAAATTCAGATAATAAGCCTATTTGAGGGGGAAACCTCCTTATGCCCACATAAATGTACAATTACAAGATGATTCCAAATGAAAATGTCTCCTTGGTATATATAGGATACTAGGAGGTATAATTACAACTAATGGAATAAAGCCGACATAAATAAAATAACATTACTACATTGATATTGACATAGTTTTACATTATGCACTTGTTATGGTATAGGTTGATGTGTACAAGGTTGGTGTACATGGTTGATGTATCGTACAGGTTGGTGCATGGTTGTTGTATGCACATACCTTTGATGTTGGTATGTCGGTGATCTTGGTACATGTTCGTAGAGGAATGTGTTGGTGATGGTGAACATCCGTTGAGAGGTAATCTTAAGTATGATCCATGTGAGGATCCAAAGATGTCCATCATGGAACCCTGCAGCTTGAGGAGCTGAAAAAGACTCCAAAGGTCGGTGATAAGGTAAGACTATCATATATGGATAGTACACATCATGTGTTAAGAACCAAATATCAATATAGTATGTGAAAACCTCGTATCAAGTACTCAATGACTTGAAAAATAGAGAAATTCATAATGCTTCCACTTGAGGGGGAAACCTCCTTATGCCCACATACATAAATGTACAATTACAAGATGCGATTCCAAATGAAAATGTCTCCTTGGTATATATAGACAATTAGGAGTGTATAATTACAACTAATGGAATAAAGCCGTAATATAAATTAAGATAACATTACTAATGTAATAGTTCCCAATTAAAGGGTACTGAGCCACCATTTAGGGCTTAACATGCCCCTGAGATAAGAGTTGTCTACAATGCTTGAGTAACTCAATCTATTTTGTATAAAATACTCATCTTCCCAAGTAGAAGGTTCCTTTAATGGGTAGTTTCCATTTAATGAGATAATCTAAAATAGATCTATTCCTCAACTGGAAAATTCCTGTGTCAATGATTTTAGATCTAATAGGATTTTTCCTTCCTCATCAAGTTCTAGGAATATAGTTTGAACCGATCTTGTCACCTATAACCTTCTTTAAGCATGAAACATGGAAAACTGGTGTGTACCCCGTGAAGATGAGGGTAACTCCAATTTGTATGCCATAGTACTAATCTTTGCAACACAATAAGGGCCATAGTACTTTAGTAATAAATTATTATCATTCTTTTGGCTTGTTTCGAGCGGAAATCGGTTTGTATGCTGTAGTCTAAAACAACACCCAACTCTACTCTTTAAAAAAATTCTTCACCACTATGTTAATCCGCTTTGTTGTTTCATGCGACGCATGCCATGCCTTAGTCCCAATATTTAGAAAACTTGTTGTTGATGCTCGACAAGGACCTTTCCAACTGCTTGAACCTTATATATTTTTATCAGCTAGCGGAAGGAGGCATCCAGAGTTCCATAAATGGTGTCATTTTGCATCGAAAGAAGTGTTATACCACCGTTCTACTAAGGGTAACCATTTGAATCCATTGTGTTTGTTTATCAAAGCAAAGCAACGAAGGTAGCCTTCCAAACATTTTCTCACTATAATGGGCTTATCCATCGGACAATAGCGATGGTAGGATGAGCTAAGGAGCCAATTGAGTACCCAAACAAGAAAATAATTATGTCCAAAATTCCCCATTGAAGAGGGATCTCTATCAATTTCACAATAATCTCCGGGTCGCCATGTATCATCTTTGAACTCAGGATCCAAGGAATGTGGTGGGCAACTGTAATGGCTTTTAGTTGGGATGAGAGAGTGCACAAAAGTGCTTAATTTGGCTGTACTTCCATCAACAATCACCATGATGACACTCTTTCCTCCGACTCTCGTGTGTAACCTTGTGATGAAATCCATGAAACCTCCTCACAACGCTTGACTTGGGATGAATAATGGTTGTAAAAGACCTGGGGTCTTAATTGTTTCCACCTTATTTTGTTGGCAAACCAAACATTCTACCACAATCCTTTGAACATCAGTTTTAAGGACAACCCAAAAATAATCCTTCTTAACCCTATGGTAGGTTTTCAAAAATCCTGAGTGCCCTCCTACTGGAGAGGTATGCAATTCCAATAGTACCTTTTGTTTGAGTTGGGAGTTCTTACATAAATATAAGCGATCTTTGTACCATAGTGAATTATTTTTCCATGTAAATGTATTTGATGTATTGGAATCCTGCTGCAACCTTTGAATGAGAGTCCACACTTTTTCATCATTCTTCCATTCATCCCTTGCTTCTACTATCCAATTGGGTTGGATAATCAAGATATCATAGAGAAAGGCCTCAACATCTTCATCCTTTCTTGAGAGTGCATATGTCACAACATTTTTCTTCCCTTTTTTATAAATGATTTCAAAATCATAACCCAATATCTTCGTTACCCATTTTTGTTGTTCTTATGAGGATAACATTTGTTCCAAGAAGTATTTAAGACTATCAGGATCTGTTTTGACCTTGAAGTGCCTACCTATTAGGTAAGGACGCCATTTCTTCAATGCATGTAGTATTTCCATCATTTCCATCATGAGTGGTCGACTTTCAAAATCTAGGGGCCTTCCTTCTTGCATTAGGACAACACCAATTCCATTTCCCAAGGCATCACATTCCACAATAAATTTTTTTATGAAGTCTGGAGTGGTCCAGACAGGAGCTTTGCACATCACCTCTATAAGTTTTTCAAAAGATTTAGTTGCCTCTAGAGTCCATGAAAATGCATGCTTCTTAGTTCGTGTCGTTGAAGGTGTTGCTATTCTTCCATAGTGTCGAACAAACTTGCGGTAGTAACCTGTCAAACCCAAAATTCCTCTAAGATTATTCAATGTTTTGGGAATCGTCCAATCCATCATGGCCTTAATCTTGTTAGGGTCTACCTTGACACCTTAATGAGATACAATATGACCCAAATAATCTACCTCCTTCTCTCCAAAGAAACATTTGGATGGTTTGGCATATAGTTGTTGCTCCTTTAGTAGTTGTAGCACCTTGTCAACATGTTGCACATGATCCTCCCAAGACTTGCTATAGATTAGTATATCATCAA
>SNQJ01S0222605.1:0-14936 GCA_010110895.2 Picea sitchensis
TATTGGTTTTAACGAAATTTGCAAACCGAATAACATCCTGCAAATTGGAAGATGATTTACATGTGAACCACAAATAATCTACTAATATATATTAATATGAATACTATTGGAATAAATATAAAAACTCTCTTGGTCGGTACTTAGCCAATTATCTGACCACCGGGTCCCGGGTTTGCAGTATCCAACACTTATGTCCCATGTTCCATCATATACATCTTACAGCCAAAGAACTTCTATGATCTACAATTTATGCTTTTACTAGTGAGAACTCAACAAGCGTTCAAAAAGATTGACATTAATAAAAAAACAATAGATTTTCTTCTGTGAGATACTTAGCCCTTTTCCCCTTTTCTTCCCATCTACTATCATTTTCTAGTTATATACTTAGTCGCCTTTCTAATATCGCGGCTTCCAGGGTTGGAGAGATGACATATCTTCATCTCCATCTATATCCTCACATGACGAATCCAACCGACTGTTGTTACTTTCCATACTTAGCCAATTTTATGGCCGTGGTTGCTGGGTTGGTGCTTTCAAACTCTGTTGCTTCTTTTTCTGTGATATACATGTTTTACTCAAAAGTTTTGTGATCTACAATTCCATCATAGACTCCTCGAAATCACAATATGTCTCAAAGTATCTGTCGCTTCCTTCCATCCCCACTAACCTCATGTCCTTCCTAATACACATTAATTATGGTATTACTAGTGACAAATGAACACACTGGTATGGGACAATTGGCACCCAGAACTTTGCCATATACAAATTGACTGTCAAACTCCTACATCATCCCGTCTTCCATGTTACACATTATGCATTCAGATGTTGTGAGAGATACAATTTGACCATCAGAGTCTAACATCTTATGGGGAGACCTTGTGACCCTATTTTGGATCCTCGTGTTGGCGGGTTCACGAAATCTCCAATTCCTGGTCACTGTTTCGTGTTTCGCCCATCACTGTACTTCTTTCCAAATATGCAACACCAAATTCTTAATACTAAAATTCCATAATGCAACAACCGTAAAGATAGTCATTAATAAGCAAAAGTCTCGAGGAATAACCATCCCTACAGAACTTATCCAAAAACATGCAAAAAAGATCTTCTCAGGTAATGGCAGATATATTACAAATTTTAATATATTAGCAAAAACAAATCCGGGTCAACGTTTCCCTATTCCATACTTGGACACTTTTTCGATTGCGGGTTCCCGGATTGACGGCCTCAAAATTGTGTTTCGAATCTTCCGTGACTTACAAATAGTGCCCGAAGTTTCGCGATATACAATTTGTCTGTTGGAATGCCCCGTCATAAGCCCATTTGTCTGCTTCTTCTTTTTTCTTTCTATTGTTTATGGATTTCAACAAAATTTGTGAACCGTCCTAGATTCACAGTTTGGAAAATGCTTATATTTATCTATATCTTCACACCATGAGCCCGACTGAACACGATCTCTTTCAATACTTAGGCAGTTATCTGACCACCGGGTCTCGGGTTTGCAATATCCAACACTTATGTCCCCTGTTCTGCATATACATCTTGCACCCAAAGAACTTCTGTGATTTATAATTTATGATTTTACTAGTAATAACTCACCAGGGGTTCGAAAAGATTGGCATTAATAAACAAATAGTATAGGCTCTACTGTGAGATACTTAGCCCTTTTCCCCTTTCTTCTTCCCGTCTATTATCACTTTTTGGTTATATACTTAGTCACCTTTCTATGATCGTGGGTTTCAACGTTGGTGGGATGACATATCTTCATCTCCATATATATCCTCACATGATGAATCCGAACGACCACTATTCCTTTCCATACTTAGCCAATTTTATAGCCGTGGTTGTCGGGTTGGTGCTTTCGAACTCTGTTTCTTCTTGTTCCGTGATATACATATTGCACTCAAAACTTCTGTGATCTACGATTTCATCGCGAACTCCTAGAACTCACAATCTTCACTCTACAAAGCATCACAAATGTTTCAAAGTATATGTAGTTGCCTTCCATCCCCACTGACTTCATGTCCTTCCTAATATACATTAATTATGGTCTTACTAGTGACAACTGAACACACTGGTATGAAAAAATTGGCACTCGGATGCCCGCCATATACAAATTGACTACTGGACTCCGACATCATCCCATCTTATGTGTTACAGATTATGCATTCAAATGTTCTTAGCGATACAATTTGATTGTCGGGGCATCACGTCTTCTGGGGAGACCTTGTCACCATATTTCGGATCCTCATGTTGGCGGGTTCACGAAATATCTAATTCCTAGAGACTGTTTCCTAATCCGATCATCCTTGTACTTCTTTCCAAATATGCAACACCAAAGGTTTAATACTAAAATTCCATCATGCAACAACTGTAAAGATCGTCATTAATATGCAAAGAGTCTCAAGGTCTAACCATCCCTATAGAAGTTGTCTAGAAACATGCAAAGAAGATATTTCCAGGTAATGGAAAAGCTATTACAAATTTCAATATATTAGCGAAAACAAGTCTGGGACAATGTTTCCCTATTCAATTCTTGGACACTTTTTTTATTGCGGGTTCCTGGATTGACGACCTCAAAATTGTGTTTCGAATATCTCGCAACTTGTAAACAGTTCCCAGAGTTCTGCGATATACAATTTGTCCATTGGAATGCCTGTCACGATCCCAACCATCCATCATTCGTTTCAATACTTAGCCCCAAGTTGGATGTATCTCCATGGAATTGTACATGTGTTGTGTATCGAGTCTGACCTGCCCTTTCCCCGTTTCATACTTACACATTTTTTCGATTGCGGGTTGTTGGACTGGTGGGCTCAAGATTGTTTTTCCAATGTTCCACGACCAACAAACAGTACCCACAGTTCCGCGATATACAATTTGTCCACAGGAATGAATCATCATGCCCTCTTCCATGTTACATGTTCTACGGTAAACACTCTTGAGAGATACAATTTGACCCTGGGCCCCCCACTTCTGCTAGTTGTATCTTGTATCCCTATTATGAAGTGTCACCAATCGTTTTTGATAATTATCCATTCCTTACTTGTTTTTCCATGTCCGCGTCACCTTCCTAGTCTCTGGAAATGCAATTTTCAAGATTTAATGCTAGCACTTCATCATGCATGAACCTTAAACATGTCATTAATGAGCGAAAGGGTCTACCATACAAATTGACCGCTGGACTCCCATATCATCCCCTCTTCTGTGGTACATATTTTTCATTCATGGAGTTCTGCGATATAGAATTTGACCCTTGGGAAGTCACGTCTCCTAGGGAACCATTGTCACCCTAATTTTGAAGCTCGTTCAATGAATTTCCATACTTGCACATTTCATGGAAACTCTTTCGTGGTTCCTCGGGTTGGCGGGTTCACGAAATCTCCAATTCTTAGTCATTGTTTACTGTACCCTACCAAGGTTCAATGGGATATATATTAAAAGCTTCAATATATTGGCGAAAATGAATCCACCCACTCATTTCTCTATTCCATACTTGAGCCACTTTTTCGATTGCGGGTTCCTAGATAGGCGACTCATGTTTGCACCTCCATTGTTCCGTGTCTCGCAAACATTACCCAGACTTCCATGATATACAAATAGACCTCTAGACTTTCCTATCATATCCTCTCTGAGACATACATTTTGACCCTTGTTCCATCACCTCCAACGGGTTTCCCTTGTAACCCTGTTTTGAATCCTGCCTGATCGCTTTCGATAATTAGACACTCCTTAATTGACCTTTCCCGTCCCCATGACCTTCATACTTCTTTATTAATATGAAATTAGTAACCTTTCATGCTAACAACTCACCATGCAGGAACCGTCAACATTGTCATTAATGAGAAAAACACTCAAGGAGATCTCCCATTAATACACATTAAACCAATATCTGCGCAGAGTTATATTGTCCCTTCCGATTGTTCATCTCAAACATGGGTCATCACGTTATCCCGTTCAGGAAATATCCAATGCTTAATTTCTCATTTTCATATCCACCGTGTTCTCACTTCTATGTATGCAATTACTACTCTTTAATGCTAAAATCGCATCATGCAACAACCATCGAAATTGTCATTAATGAGCAAAAGTCTCGAGGAAATATCCCATTCACACACATTGGACCAAGATTTGCATAGCATTATATTATCCCTTTCAACTCTTCATTTCAAACATCGTCTGGAGAAAAAAAATGTTCTTGTAAACTTATGGCAGCAGGTCGACAACAGTTTTGTAGAGATAAAGTCAATATCTTCAGATGTGAGGACCAAAACTTCCAGTGGTCCAGGGCATACTCTTACTATTCATCCCTTTCCGCCAAAAACAAAGTGATTTGGACCTATAGAATCGCTTGTGTAGGTTGCGTCCCTGAGGTTTTTGACTGTAAGGAGCTAATCTTTTGGTGCACCAAAAAATATATTTCAAGCCAAAGAATTATTCCATTGTGCGACCATTCTCATGTTTCTTTGTCACCTTAGGTCTTCGGTAAGATGTTAATATTGTCAGAGCCAACATTGACCTTCAAAGGACAAGACTGCAAGCAGTTCCTATAAAAAAATGATAGCGGGTTGGACATCTTAGCCGAGTTCCTCAAAGACCCGACAACAGTTCCCGAAGTTATCACAAAGTTGCAGGTAAGTTCCTTTAGAAATCCATTCCAGGAAATTGCTTGGTTGTTTACAAGAATAACGAGACAGGAATCCTCGTCAAGCGTTTCCCATATGGTTGTTTATATTTTCTACTTCACAGTCAAGGAAAAATTCATTTTCAATTGGGGGAAGCTAATTTCCATTGAAATCTGTAGCCATCTGTCATGATTCAAAGAATCGAATAAATTTTATATGTATTCCTACTTGATTTTCTCAATAGTGCATTGCTGCCCATTTCCAAAACTGTCTCTTTCCAAAAAAATAAATTGTGAATTCAATCCAGTGACATTATGGTACCATGCCCTTTGCAGGCACAAGGCCTCCCATTGTTTTTATGAGGTTTTTAATGTATTTGTCTCAATTTTCAAAGATTTTTTTTTAGGAAAGGATGCTCCTCGGATGTCTGGCCAGGCAACCAAGTTTTTGAACAAGAAGGGCACACTTGAACAAAAGGAAAATCACAGTGTGCTAATGCTCTTTGGCTCCAAGGAAAATCCTGATTTCCTTCCATGCCACATCAAGGACAAGATGTTTGTTACAAAAATATCAAGGCAGTGCAAACACTGGTTTCATTTTTTCCATGACAAGAAAAACAAATAGTTCATTAATCTGCCCTAAAAGTCGAGGATTTTGTGTGCAGAAACATCAACAACATTGACGAATTCGTAGGCCATTTCAAGAACTTGAACTTGGAATATGATGAAAGGCTAAAAGGGTTCAAACCTAATGGGATTTTTTGATATCATTTACTATCAGTTGGATTTAGCATCTATTTTATCAATAGACGTCTGGTTGAAGACAAAGACAGTGACGAAAATACTCCTACTTCTGACAATTGTGACATAGAGACATTGAAAAACACGACTGAGTTGTCCAAACAACATGGAAAAGTATCTGGTGAGAAGAGTGTCCAGTCCCCCACCAACACTCCCAAGAGAATGACATCACGGAGCATCGCTTCAATGACCCACCCTAGTAAGAAAGAAACCTAGAAATCTTCAAACGGAGGAGTGTTACACATTATTTTCGTCAACCCTATGGCCATTAATGATGTAAACCTATATCTTGCCTTCAGAGGGATTAGTGTCCTAGATTCCTGAAGAAAGAAGGGAGAAGAACTTTTACTGAGAGAAGAAGTTGTATTTTCCTTTGTAAAAACCCTATTAAAGAGGATTTCCACAGGTTTCACTATACACAGGGTGTGAAAACACCTAATTTCCACACCTTGCTCTATAGATGGGTTGCAGAGTTTCCGTATGCTTCCCTATAGTTAGGGTATGGAAATTCCTGTATGTGGGAAAAACAAACATCTTCTCGATGCTTCTAGAAGGAGAATCTTCCATGGTGAGGTGGCCTCCGAACGGTTTGGATCTTACTCGCTTTCACTATTTAGTGGGATCATCCTAACCTCCTCACCTTATCCTCTTTAACTTATAAAAGGAGAGGAGCTCTCATGGAGAAAGTTAGTTGTTTTGGCTTGAGATTGTTAGCTTAGTTAGAGTGGCTTTGAGATTTTCTTTGTTAAGATATATTGTGAGTAGCTATCAGATCTATGGTCTCAGAATCCTTGGAGCAAGAAGTGTGTGGGAAACAAGGGACTGTTGGAAGAAACCTTACAACATCAAGGCATCTGGTTGTATCTTTTTTCCACATTCTTTAATACAGATATAATTTTATTTCCTATATGAATTTTATTTGTCCATATTGTATGATTCCTTGATCATGTACATAGTTTCATATCAAATAGACTCTGTTATTCTTGTCGTCGTTGGCTTGTGATTATTTGTAGATATTTCTCACAAATATCGTGACGAAGCTTGGATTGCATTGGCGAAGTCAGATCTTCAATATTTAAAAGGTATGTTCTAGATCCATTTCTCATTTGATAATTGAAATCTAAGGAAAGAGTAGTGTACTGTCTTGTTTTGTTCTAGTTTCGTAGTGAATCTATGGGGATTGATTTGTGTCTGCACTTAACAATTAGCCCGATAACAAAATTGGCGACTCCACTGGGGATACAGATTATTTTCCTAGTTTGTCTTTCTTTCTTGCTTTGATTTCCTGGGTTCTATTTTCTGAGTCACTGGGGGATCCATGCAGACTCTCTAGACCTGAAAGTTTACTTAGATTCTTTACCCTCTTTCCAATTTTGTTTTATTTACAGACATTTCCGCACTGCGTTCTATATGTAGCCTGCAGAAACCTTATCTTGTCGCACCCTGGATATTTAGACTAGTGCGAACTTTCCACACCCTACCCATTGCTAGCCTGTGGAAACTATTGATTTCCGCACTGTAACCTACTGATGGCGTGCGACGGTGTCTGTAAAATTTTTGGATTGGGTCTATTTGTCTTATGATGCCAAGTTTTATTTTGATCACCTGGGATGAACTTTTGCAGCCTGTATTTGACTGTTTATAGTCTGCTTGACAATTTTTGAGCTGCTCTTAGCCATCTTTGCTTTGTTTTCTCTTGAAAGATTTGGTCTCTTTATTTGAGTGTCTTTCAGTTACAAAGCATTGTTTTTCTTTAGAATTGATTAGTGAAAGAACTTCTTTTTCTTTTATTGAATAGTTTGCGTTAAAAGAGAAAATGTGTTTGGGTTGATTTGTTTTATAAATATTTGCTATTTCTTTTAGCTATCTTTGAAACAATTTTTTTTAATTTCTTGCTTTATATTAGTTTGGGGGCATCTTTGCATTTGAAGTAGCGAAATTGCATGATCTTTGGCATTTTTTGGTCTTGAATTCTAAAACATTTTCCCCCTCATGGCAATCGTGTATTGGTGTACAATATCTTTAGCTCATTTCTTGAAGATATTAATATTGATGAGTTTAATACAATTTTGTGACATTGTGCATCTAGGAATGATAAACGTTTTCTCCTTCTAGTAATATAGTTTTCATCGAAGTGAAATATTTTCATTATCATTTATTTGCATTGTTTAGAGTTGGTCAAAACATCATTTAGTCCACGCCATTTTCCTCTTGAGTAACAACAACCTTAAAAATAAAGTGCTTATAAAAATTGATTAGACATTTTTATATTTTTTGGTAGAAAACCTACATTATTTTAGTTGTAGGGCTTTGGAATAGGTGTGAAAGATAACTTTCCAAAGCTACAAACAAACACAATATCTTGTGTTAGGGAGCGGTGAAATCCAATTGCTACATTTTGTCCTGGGAAGCCCTTCTAACACAAGGGTCAATTACGAGGTTGCATTGATATTAGCAGAGTTACTCACCCTGCTTTGTTGGTCTTGGTGTAGAGATTGCATGTATTATGGCGGTCGCTTGAAGGTATACCCACAATGATGAGTGGAAGCCTTTCAAGTTGATTGAAGGCTAGATACCCTACCTTTTCACATGGATCGGACTGTCGATTATTTCCCCAGGCATCACTGTTGTAGTCGGTAACCTTAGTGGCATTTCTCTTTAGGGTATTTACACAAGGTGACTATGGAAGGGCAAGTCTTCACGGTACCTGGAATCGACATTGTCCAAACTCACTCGGGCTCCTTGGAGGGTATACCCACGTTTATGTGTGGGAGCTTGCACCAGGGTGTAAGTCCATTAAGCATGTCGTCAACCTAACTTTTCCGCCCACTCTATCTCATCTCCTTCTTACATTTTTCTCGCGACATTGGATTTCATCACCAACTAGTGTTTTCATTGTGAGAAGGTTTTGTTTGCTTGTTTTATTACTATATTTTTAGCATGTGTTGTTTGTTTTCCCTACCAGACTCTAGGTTGGATTTTTGTTTAATAGCGTCAGTTCTTGGAATGACCAATGAAGGAACCACTTTTCCAAGGGAACCTTTTATTTTTCCTTCTTATGGAAACATTGGTCCTCACATCGCTACTTTGAGCCTTCCAGGTCTCACAATTGGATTACTGGTATGGTTGTTTTCCACTCAGGTAATCCCCAATGCAGCTAGTGCTTCCATTGTAAGAACTTGCCCCCAAGAACATCAACCTCATGTTGATCCTTCACATTCTTCACCTTCTCTGCTTGCAAGGTCTTTTTCCGTTTCATATTATTCGCCGAGTGAAAGCTCTGAATCTAGTAACCCGGTGGATAAGAAGAAGAAGAAAGGGAAGAATAAGAAGAAGAAAAATAAGAAAGGATCTACACCTCCAACCACTGCTAAACATGTTGGAAAGAAACCAGTTACTGGTAATTGTGTTGGGAGTGTTGATGGTGCCAAAATCACTTCTAGTTGCTTACCGTAAGATTACTCTCGACCCACCTATAGTTGATGGAATGATCAATCTGGTCCCTTCATCGGTCAGTTCGGTTGATCATGTAGTCAATATGGTCACTTCCTTAGTTGATCCTGTTGACAAAGTGGTCGACCCGATCCCACTCTCTCGTTAGAGAGTGCAACCAAAGTGGTCGATATGATCCCATCGTTGGTCTATATCACTCTCCCGTTAGAGAGTGCAACCCAAGCGGTCTATATGATCCCATCATCGGTCGATCCCACTCTCCCGTTAGAGAGTGCAACCCAAGTGGTTGATCCATTTCCACCTGTCGACCCCATTCTCCCCTTTGAGAATGACACCCAAGTGGTCGATTTGATGTCATTATCAGTCGATCCTACTCTCCCGCTAGAGAGTAAACCCGATGTTGCCCACATTTTTCTCGTTGATACATAATCTACGATGCTAGGGGGCATTCTTCCTTCTCCCATGGAACCCCCTCCAAGTAATGAGCCCATCCTTTTTGATTGAGGTGTGTTAACTGGACCTCGTCTTCCCTCTCACATTCCTTTCAAGATTATAGTACAGGTTTGTGGTTGGGAAGTTACTCAGAGGTTGATAAATGAAGGTTCGTCTGTTAGTATTGTGTCCTCTCTTGCTTGGAAAGATTTTGGTTATCCTCAGCTTGTGTCGGTTACCCAAACTCTGTTCACTTTTAACAGAAGAACCAGTAACCCTGTAGGGATCCTTTCTCAGTTTCTTGTAACTTTGGGAGGGAAAACTGTCTTTATTGATGTCATGGTAGTCCAAGACACCTTGGATTTTGATTTACTCCTTGGGCGAGATTATGTCTATTCCATGAAAGCTATTTTTTCCACTCTTTTTTGTGTGATATATTTCCCACACGATGGAAGAATGGTTACTATTGATCAACTTTTGTTTGTTGTCCCTGACTTGACCATCAACTCAATGAACTCCCTGAACGTTTCTTATATGTAGACAGTATCACCCTTGCCACAGGTCAATTATGTGGCGTTGTATCCTATGCCTTTAGCTGCCAATGCAGATGAGCCTCTCTCTGTAAGCTCACTCCCTTATGACTTGGATCCAATAGTTGACATGGTAATATCTTTGGTATGGCTATTGGAGCCTGATCTTCTTACCCCTATCATGATCCTCGACATGTGTTCCTTCCAGAGAGTGTTTCTTCCATCGAGTGAAGATATCTTGGAGGCCATGACCGAGTTTTATCCCTTGACATGGTGTCCTTCCAGAGAATTGTCCTCTTGGAATCCATGATCAAGAAGAATTTGAGCATGGTTTTCTTCTTTCAAGCTCATTAAAAAATGAAACCAACTATGAGGATAGTTTTTTCATCTCTGTGGAAACCTCGTTAAAAAATGAAATAGAGGTTACAAGCATAATTCTTTTTTCCGTGTCAAGCTCATTAACAAATGAAACAAAGGTCTATGGATTTAACCTTGATTCATGAACATAGTTCTTCTCCTATGTCAAGCTCATTAAAAAATGAAACAACTTTCCCCTCTCTGTTTGGGTCAAGTCTAGTATTTGAAGCTTCATTTCATTCACCTTTGCAGTTGAACGAAATGAAGTTTGGGGGGAAATGCTTCCAACCTCTAGAATTCATGCTAATGTTGAGCCCCTAGCTTCTTAAGCTTGGGGATAAGTACCAACCATCCCTGAATAATGCATTGGGAAGTTCAAACATAGTTTTGTATGGTTCAAGCTTGTGTAAAAATGAAACCACCTACCTCAAGCATAGTTTCCTCTGATTTGAGCTTGTGTAAAAATGAAACCAGGTCCAAGCATAGTTTTGTTTAGTTTTTAAGCTTGTGTAAAAATAAAATCTATCCCAAGCATTGTTTTGTTTTGTTTTAAGCTTGCGTAACAATGAAAACAATCCCGAGCTTAGTCTTTGTTCTTTCTCATGCTCGTAAATTAATGAGAATGTAACTGAGTACACTTTTATCACTTTTTTGGACTCGTAAAGGTTATATGAAAAAGGAACCCCCTGGAGTTCCCTTTAATCTCTTTTCAGACTCTCTAAACATGAAAAGATTGCCGAGCGACCTTGTTATTTTCATGCTCATAAAAGTATTTGAAGAAAATGTCTGATGGACGATAGTTTATCACTTTTTAGGTCTCATTAAACTAATTTATGAAAAATGACAGTTTTGAGTTTTCTTTAAGTGTTTTTCAAACTCTCTAAACATGAAAAACCCCTGAGTTTAATTTCTTTGGACTCATAAAAAAAACATTGAAAGGTCCATATGGGACCAAACCACTCCTTCCTAGGGTTCGTTAAATATACTTCGAAGGACTAATCCAAGGGATGAGTTTACAGTTCAAGCATATGTTATCCTCGTCAAGCTTGTGTAAAACTATAGAGGTACTTGCCAGAAATGGTGGGGGAAATTTTTTGGAAAGAAATGTATCTAAATATGTATTCCATGGAAGAGTCATTTTTTAACATGACACCCCTTCACTCGCTTTGTGTCTAGGTTGGAAAATTTTCTTGTCTCTTGATCATACTCCTTTATAATATTACAAATTGGTCTGTGATCCCTGTTGTTGAGTCAGTATTTACAAGACAATTGTCGTATCGTCAATATGTTCAAAGAGAAGATCAACCCGGAAATCCTTCTATTGCATCGACCATTTCTCTAGTCCTTAAGACTTCTATTACGTCGTCCATCCCTGAGTCAGTCTTAAATCACTTGTTACTCTGATCTACTTCAAATCTTGTTACCCATTTCATGTCATTGATGGGAGATACATTAAGGCCCTCCTGTGATGAGTCTTTTCCTGTCGACTTCAACTCACTATCCAGGAGTTAGACTTAGAAAATAATTGGTACCTTGGAACTTTCATGCCTCATTGGTAGGTTTCCTCACTTTAGACAATGGGTTTTCATTATTGACCCTTGATCGGGAGATTCCGCTGAGTGTTCGACTTCAACTCATTAATTCACATTCATTGGATTGTACTAGTGAACCTTGGGAGTCATTAACATTAATGGTGATTTCCCTCGCACTTGTTAACGGTATTCACTTATGACCGGTAATCAAGTGTTTTCTACCATGTTTGACTTAAGAACATGTATTCACATGGTTAGATTCGTACTATAGAGTGGTGGAGATGACGACCCTGAACCTTTTCTGACAGATTCAGGTTGCGTTTGAGTATATTTAGTTTGTACTATTGCATAGATCCACATTTCATGTCTCATGGCTATTGATCCAGGTGGATATCGGTGGTCACCCACCTTTTCCAACTGGACAAAAACAATTTTCTGGCGATTTTGGCAATTTACTATTTTTAGCAGTCTTTAACTTCCGGGTCCAATTTGAGGGCCCAAATGAAGGTTTTTAGAGATAAAGGTTCTCAATGATATCATACAGAATCATTTATCCCTCCAAATTAATCTCCTCGACGATACCTTTCCAACGAGCTATCATATGCCTAAAACGGAGATCATATGCAAAAGTTACGACCCATGGAAGTTAATGTACTAACTTACCCAAACGGGGCCCACATGGATTTTGACGCTTCATCTCCTAGGGTTAGGTTTTTGGATGTCTAGGGTTTTGGAATTCCTGTTTATTGTAAAAATGCCTTCAGAGCCTCATTGTAATCATCTTCTTACGAATGCGAGTAGCCATCACATCTCTTCTCAGAGATAAGCTGCCACCATTCTAGCGAGTCTTCACTCTGTATTTTACAGTCTCTGTACATTTCTTTGATTAATAGAAATCATGTATTACTGTATATTTGTTATTATGGTTGCATATTTGGTAAATTTCTGTTATATTATTGAATATCTGCGATATATCTGTGCATTTATTTATTATATCTCCGCTCTCATTTCGTGTCGAAAATAATCTGGATCAACTATGTTCAAATTTGAGTCTTTAACACATAGATCCACAGGGTATTTTTGGTGGCTATGATCAGATTTGAGTCAAATTGGCATGGATCCACAATGTATGTTTGGTGGCCATGACTTGTCTTATTTGACGTGGATCTTCGCATGTCGGCATTTATGCTTTGATTCATTTGTATTCTGAGTATGGGAATGCCTACCTCAGTGATGATATATTATTGTACTGTATTTCCTTGTTTGTTGGCAAGTTTCCGATCGACTGTTCCTTGTTCCCTACACACACTCGACAAATTATTTCAGCTATCACTTTTTTCTAACTTCATACTTTGGGGGGCTCTCTGTTACACATTATTTTCGTCATCCCTATGACCGTTAATGATGTAAACCTATTTGTTTCCTTCAGAGGGGTCAGTGGCCTGAATTCCTAAAGAAAGAAGGGAGAATAACTTTTACTGAGAGAATAATTTGTATTTTCCTTTGTAAAAACCTTATTAAAGAGGATTTTCGTAGGTTGCACTATAAGCAAGGTGTAGAAATGCCTGATTTCCACACCTTTCTCTATAGCTAGGTTGCAGAGTTTCTGCAGGCTTCCCTATAACTAGGGTGCAAAAATTCTTGTACGTGGGAAAAACGAGCATCTTCTCGATGCTTCTAGAAGGAGAAGCTTCCATGGTGAGGTGGCCTCTGAACGGTTTGGATCTTACTCGCTTTCATGATTTAGTGGGATCATCCTAACCTCCTCACCTTATCCTCTTTAACTTATAAAAGGAGATTATCTCTCATGGAGAAAGTTAGTTGTTTTGGCTTGAGATTGTTAGCTTGGTTAGAGTGGATTTGATCTTTCATTTGTTAAGATAGATTGTGAGTAGCTATCATATCTATGGTCTTAGAATCCTTGGAGCAAGAAGTGTGGGGGAAGCAAGGGACTATTGGAAGGAACCTGGCAACATCAAGGCATCTGGTTGTATCTTTCTTCCACATTCTTTAATACATATATACTTTTCTTTCCTATATGAATGTTATTTGTCCATATTGTATGATTCCTTGATCACGTACATAGTTTCATATCAAATAGACTATGTTATTCTTGTCTTCGTTGGCTTGTTCTTATTTGCAGATATTTCTAATAAACCTCGTGACGAAGCTTGGATTACATTAGCGAAGTTGGATCTTCAATATTTAAAAGGTATGTTCTAGATCCATTTCTCATTTGATAATTGAAAGCTAAGGAAAGAGTAGTGTACTATCTTGTTTTTTTCTAGTTTTGTAGTGAAGATAGGGGGATTGATTTTTGTACGCACGTAACAATTAGCCCGATAACAAGGAAGAGATAAGAACTCTCCTCTCACAAAAATTGATAATTCTCACAAAGTTCCCCTAACGAAAAAAACAAAAAACATTGTAGGGCAGGGGGACGAACCTGAAATTGAAAGTGAGCAGATACAACTTGAAGTTAAAATTGAGAACATGCACAAAGGTTTCTTGTCCACAGTCGCGATGCACCATAGTTACACAATGGAAATAGTTGAGATCGACATTTTTGATGAAGATGAAATCTTCGTATTCCAGAGCGTTATTTTTGACAACCAATCTAAAAATATGGTCATTGAAAAGAGATATGTAACAAATAAGAAAGGAAAATCTCATACAAAGATTAATTTTAGGAAAATGCGTCCATCCCAAATATCCCTATTTCACCACGTAACCGTTGATTCTCTTGATGATTCCATTGGAGGAATTGAAGCAGAGAATGCTAGACTGAACGACCGCGTCAAGGAATTGGAGGAGGCTTTCATTTCTACCCCCGAGTTTGCCAGTCCTTTAGCGAAAACCATGCCTCCTACCCCTACAACCAAGTTAAAAGGATCTTCTAGCTTCCTCGCATCGTGTAGAACCATTGTAGAGAATAACATCAAGAAAATAATGCAACTAGTTACTGAATCCTGGGAAACATCACAAAATATAACTTCCTTTTGAAAGATGGAAAATGATTTTCATGAACATTTGCAGAAGAATTTAAAAGATGATAAACATTTATATGAACACATAATGACCCCTTTTTCCAACCATGCCATCAACAACTCAGATCTGAAAAGAAGACAAGAGGGTCTCCCCTCCCCAAAGCACACCAAAAAAATAAAAGGATGTTGGAAAAATAAAATTAAGAACTTGCATCTCATTGTC
>SNQJ01S0222608.1:0-14946 GCA_010110895.2 Picea sitchensis
TTTGAATATTTAAAAAAAAATATCGCTAAACATTTATAGTTGACATATGAAGGATTAGTAATATTCGCCAAGTTTTCTACATTTTAAAATAAATTTCCATCCTTAAAATCATCCCTGCTTACAAGGCCAACTACATCAACAAGAACTAGGGAATAATCAAGAGCTTGCAGTAGCTCTGTGTGGGATCAACAGGAACACCAAGCATATTAGAGAAATCACTTAGCAGATGGGAAATCCATTCGACCTCTCCCAACACCTAGAAAACTCCAATGAATCAACCGACTCAAGGCTCCCCTCAACATTTCACTCTGCAGCAAGCAAAAATCATCCAATGGTACCTCCTTCTTCACCGATGGCTCCAACGCGGTCCAACCCAGGAGAAGGAAATCAACAACCAAAAGCAAATCCAACAATTTTCCAAGAGGATTCAGAAGCTTTTCATAATATCTAGACAGGTTTTTTGATGAATTGTAAATTTTTGTTAATTTTGTCTACATATGTAGCCATTTTTGCATGGAAAATCAGTAGTTCCTACTGGACCAATTCCACTAGCGCAATTAGAATGCACTAGTCATAAATATTTTTAGGAGTAGAACAAAGAATTCAATACTCTGCCTTTTGTAATGTGTGACAGCACAAACCTCTTTTTTAATGTGTGAAAATCAGGGGTTGTGGAATGATGTAGCCAACTTACAAGGCCAATTGCATCGACAAGAACTCATGCATGATCAAGAGCTTGCATTATCTCTATGCGAGATCAACAGGAACACCATGCATATTGGAGAGATCGCTCAGCAAATGGGAAATCCATTCGACCTCCCCCAATACCTAGAAAAATCCAATGAATCAATCGACTCAAGGCTCTCCTCATCATTTCACTATGCAACAAGCAACAAGCATCCTCTAGTACCTCCTGCTTCATCGATGGCTCCAACACGGTCCAACCCAGGAAAAGGAAATCAACAACCAGAAGCAAATCCAACAATTTTACAGGAGGATTCAGAAGCTTTTCATAATATCTAGACAAGTTTTTTGATGAATTGTAAATTTTTGTTAATTTTGTCTACATATGTACCCATTTTTACATGGAAAATCAGTAGTTCCTATTGGACCAATTCCACTAGCGCAATTAGAATGCACCAGTCATATAGCTTCTAGGAGTAGAACAAAGAATTCAATACTCTACTTTTTGTAATGTGTGACAACACAAACCTCTTTTTTAATATAAATTCTCAATTGTTTCTGTTAAAAAAAGCAAGATGGTCCACAGTTGAATAATATCTCCTAAACTTGGCCTGGCCTTTAGCTCTTTTACCGTGACTTTCTATCCAAATGATAATCTTATTTTCCAAAATAATTCCATAAATCTTGGCTTAAATTAGGCTAATCATAATGGTCCTATAATTAGAGGGAACGTTTCTATCCCCATTTTTAAAAATAGGAACAATGAGGCTTTGCTTCCAGGGTTTAGGGAAACCTTGCTTGACTGCTAAATTGAAGAGCTTGTGTATGTGAGGGATAAGGATAGGCCCTCCAATTTTAAAAATTTCATCTCGGTAGCCTTCAATGTCCTTAGCTTTCCCATTTGCAAGTCACTTAACCCCGAACTCTATGAGTTTATCATCAACGGGTTAGTCAGAGATGATTTTGAGGATGGAAATTTATTTTAAAATGTAGGAACCTTGGCGAATCTTACTAATCCTTCATATGCCAACTATAAATGTTTGGAGATAATTTTGTAAAAATATTCAAATTTCTAAGGATTTTATATAGTTTATATAATTTTTTGGCGATTTTTAATGTAAAATAATTTTGTCCTTTAGAATTTGGGCTAATCATTTTTAGAATAACGAATCTTTTTTTGGTAAAAACCATGAAAAATTATCCCATGAGCGAAATTTATCCCCTAAAATCATCCTTGGGGTTAGTGGATAAGAGGGGTGGTAGTAAATTTAAAAGAGTGAATTTTAAAAACTAACCAAACAAATGAATAAGTGACACTCCCCTAACATGGAGTTACCAAACGATCTATAAAAAGCTGGGTAATATTCTAACAAAGTTCCTTTTTCACATTTTATAGGAAGGCTTCAAATAATCTTCAACTATTTTGGTTGATAGTGAAACCAAAAATGTAATATATAGTAATGGTAAAATTATATAGTATTTAAATTTTTTAATGGGATGGAATATATTATAATTGTTATTGAATATTTAAAATTACTTTAAACAATAAAGGATAGACATTTTCTCTCCAAAAATTATTTTTAAAACAATTAAAGAGAGATTTTCTCTTTAAAAATTATTATTCTTTTATATAATTAAAAAAATTAATCAATTTTCAAAACAATTTTAATTTTAAATAAGAAAACAAAATAATAATTAAATTTTTGAAGTGGATATTCTTAAAAAGAAAAAAATTGCTTATCATCTACATGAATTGGATTAACATGATATTAGATAGTTAAAACCCACTATTATTACCAATATGGATTTGGAAAATCCACACTTTTTGCCTAATACTACTTGGTATGAAACTGGGTGTTGGGAAATCCCCAAAACACCATGGCAAGAAAGAATATGTCACCTTTGTGACACCAAGAGGGTTGAAGATGAAAAACACTTTCTCCTAGAATGTCGTGCTTATACCTAAATTAGATCCAAATTTCAAAATATTTTTGATAATACCAACCTTGCTAACCTTCTAAGTCATCAAAACTTTGGTGATCTTGGAACACTTCTCTTAATGTTTTTCAAGCATTTAAATTATCCTAGACATTATCATTAAATACCATTAACAAATTTAGGGAAAGGGGTTAAATTAATAATGGGTAATCCTCCTTGGAACCCTCTTGGACATTATCCTAGACACTCCCCCCTCTTGTGGATTAATTCATCCCCCATCTCTTGTCCATGTCCCCTTATTAGTTGGCATCACATTTTATTATTAGAACATTGAAATACAATTCACATATTACATCGCTTTGGTCATAGCCACACATTATATCTACATAAGCATTAATCAAAGTGGAGATGTTACATCCACACTACAATGTTTCATTTTATGGCAATCTTAACATTATTTGAATTAAAAAATATTAAAGCACAATCACAAACTTATCCACTTCAATTACATGATTAAGAAAGTCATTTTATGTTAGTTATCTGATCAAGGAAAAAAACACATTCACAACTAAGATATGAGCACAAAAACTTATGATTTCCTCCATTCACTTTTAGAGAAGTGGTAAAAAAAATAACGAGCAATGTTATGTAGGAGCATCCTTGATGATCAAGCAATTCTACATCAACCAATTTTTATTTTTTTTTGTTCATTAAAATTCTAGTTTGTTTGGATTTTGGTGTATGGCTACAAGGACCTTGCAAGTGATGAGTCCAAAACATGGTACACTTTTGACAACATTATGAAGCATAAACATATGTTTTGTTTGTGTTGCATATCGAATTATATGGTCATTATCATCCACTTTGTGAAAATCATGTAACATAGGAAAATACTTCATATTTTGAATAAACAAACCATAAATGAATATATATATATATATATATATATATGAGAATTATTTTCCAATTAATATTGATAGGATAGGAAATAATAATAGTTGGGATAAGATACCGATTAATTTGGTTTCAGAGTGTAAACCCATTTGTATAAATATTTTGGTTATGTAGTGTAGTTCTATTTAGCTATAATTTTTTCCAACTAATATGGAACTAGATCTCATTTTCATTTCTTATTTTTGTCATGTCGTTTTATTTAGTTGGGATTCTTTCCAACTAAAATGGAACTAGATCATACTTTCATTTATTATGTTGGTCATGTAGTTCTATTTAGTTGGAATTATTTCCCAACTAATATGGAACTAGATCCTACTTCCACTCTTAGATCCTAATTTTACTCCAAGTAATTGTGGAGTTTGTTGCATTGGTCTCTATAAAAAGAGAATGCTTAGTGTGTTAAAATTGGAGAAATTGAAGAATGGAGATCATATTGAAGGATAATGTATGAAGACACTCTTGATAGCAATAAAATTGTTTTTCATTTTCATTTCAATTATTCTTTATTTTTAGATTAATGTAGCTTATCTCAATTATTTTTTATTGTATCTTAATATAATTTACTATTTAAGAATGGTATGGAAATCTCCTTCATATGCATCAAAGAAATGCCCCCTTACTTGCATAAGAATGATATATCTACGACCCATTAGCATAGGAGTAGAATAGATGCATTTCAATTCATTTTATTTATGTTGTGTATGTTATTTTAATTCTTGTATTTCAATTTTTGCAAGCATATTTTTTTTTTCAGCAACATTATTTATTTTTTTGAATAGATGCATTTCGATTAATTTCCTTTATGTTGTGTGTGTTATTTTAATTATTGTATTCCAAATTTCTACAAGTTTGTTTCTCATTTCCTTTCTTGTTTTAATTTATGTACTTGAATTTGTGCAAGTATGTTTTTGTTTCTGCGACATCATTTCCTTTCTTAGTTAGCAATGCAATTTTCTTTTTGTAGAAGTATATAGAAAACCAATAGTAAATAAGGAACCTAGAGCCTATTCATACAATGTATGACATCCCATAAGTAATCTAACCCCAGTTGACAAATTAATTCACAATCCATTTAATTACTCTTGTTGCAATTAATGGGGTAATTAAATAGACCATCAACAAGCATAATGGAGGGTTCGGTCTTGAGAGTGAACCACTCATAGTTGAACCATAACAAGTCAAAGGGATGGTGGAGATGTTGTGGTTGACACACAATGAGGGGTTTGATTCCATCGATATTTATGTAAGATCACATGTGAACACAACTTATTTAGTCAAGCAAATGAAGTCAATTGCCAATCAAATTGCAAACAATCACACCCCCGTCAATAGAAGGACACATGGTGAATAGATGGATTTCAAGACTCTTTTAAATAAGTTGGACAAGAATTCACTAAATTTACTAAAATGATGAGGACCATCATATCTAAAATAATATGTGACCATCCTTTAAGACTATTTGTAGGGGTTTGGAGGAGAAGGCCAACAGACCCCCCAAATGAATGAGGGGTGTTTGATGGCCAATGGAAATAAAAAAATCCAAAATTTTAGGGTTTGGGGAAGTTGAGATGAAATCACTCAATAGGACCTTGCAACCAAATGAGATGACAAGTGTACAACATAGATGAACTTTACATTTCAAACTAACGACAAACTGAGCCATCCACATCCTAAACATCTAGGATTTGGAGGTTGTTGGGACTCATCAAAACTTGGATAAATAAACTTAGGCACGTTGACGTGTTGACATATAGTCTTTGGCTATGTCAACTAAGGCTAAGGCATGAATAATAGCATTATTGGATTGGAATTCCATCAATAATTCAATAAAAACTTTCCTAGTTGGGTAACTAGAAGATGAAATTGTTGGCATTCATATTTCAACAATTGGGAAGCCATTTGAATACCTACTCTTGGTCATGATGTAGCTTTGTAATGAGAGAGTAGAAGTGCAAGCTTCAAGCCTGAATTGTGTAATCCATGAGGCTTTTAAGACTTCTTTTATTTAATAAAAGATAACATAACTATAATTGTATTTTTTGTTGTGTTGGTTTCAGTTGGAGTTGTTGCTTGTGAGTGTTATTCTCAATGGGTACTTTGATTTGAAKTCCATGTGCCTACATCATTTGGTATTAGAGAAACACCAATCCTTAGTGTTAAATACTCATGATTATTGAAGATAGTTCCAATGAGAGTGAAGGTATCAGGAAAAATTATCTGAGAGAAGAGTGTGTGTATTCTATGTGAGTTTGTAGAGTTGCACATAGAGGAGGCATTCAAATTGGAGATGGATAAAGTCTTTGAGTTTGAGAATATTGACAATCCTTGGAGGGTAAGGTTTGCATGTACCAATTGAATATCCACATATCTTTGTGATGGGACAAACTATAGTTGTATAGACAAATGAAGGGGAAATAGAAGATCAAGCATTGGGACAAAATGGTGCAAAATTAAAAGGTAAATTTGTGTATGTAGCTTATTCTTTTCAATTGCTAAGAATATTGAAGAACCTAAAGAAAATTAAGATGTGATTTAAGGAGTACATAAAATATTTATATAGACTATCCATTAGTCCAAGTCAAAATCAGGATTCATGAACCTAACACAAGGTACGTAAATGGCCTCTATTTTCTATCCAAAATGAATTTAATATGTTAAATTTTAGATCAATAGAAAAGGATTATCAATCGAACTTAAGAGTTGAGGAGATGTTATCTTCTAAGAAATGAACATTGAAAGAGAGAAGAATTCAAGTGATTGGACGAGAACTAAGCAAAAACATAGATGAATATGAGACTAGTAGCACCATTGTATATCACCCTTTTGGAAGGAGATGTGATCCTGGTAGAGGTAGAGGTTCAACAAGAGGTAGCATATTTGATGGAATTTTTTTAATATGTGCAACCCTTAGACATAAAGAATACGAGTGTCCATAATTGTAGAATGAGGGAAGAAGACAAGGAACAAGAAAAACTATAGTGAAATCAATGAAATTACTAGTAGAAATAGAGGTTACTCCAGTATAATATAGGCAAGGAAAGAACTTGACATTGAGGAGAGTATAGTTGTAGTGAGAGAAGATCGCAAAACAACCAAAGTAGAGGTTAATACCTTCAAGATAAAATTCAAAGTGGGAGGTAAGTGTGGTAACTTTATTGTAGATGGGGGTAGCATAGATAATTTAGCTTCAACTAAAGTAGTTCAAAAACTAAATTTGAATTATTTACCTCACCCAGATGCATGCAAGGTTTCTTGGTTACAAAGAGGGCATTAGGTCATCATGTATGAGTAGTATAAAATTGAATTCCATATTGAATGACATAGTGAGAGTGGTGTGTGATGTTTTGTTCATGGATTTTGGTCATATTTTATTAGGGAGATCATGGCAATATGACATATGTAATGTCCATGATGGAAGAAAAAATACCTACCAAGTGGAGAAGGATGGTACAAAATATATAGGGCACATTTTATGAATGAAGAAGAAGAAAATAGGAGAGTGATGTTGATTCCAATCCTAGGATGTGTGAAGGGACAAATGAAGCAAGAAAGTGAAGAGTATAACAATTAGCATTAGAGTTCCAGAAGAGTGTATTCAAAAGAGTGTAAAGCACATACATGAAGAAATAAACCCCAATCTACTAGAGAGAGTGCATGTTGAAACTAAAAAAAATTTGCAGCGAGCATGTTGCAAAGGTAGATGAGTGATCATAGGAAGATGAGGATATTTCATACCAAGTGGAGAAGGATTGTACAAAATATATAGACTGCATTTTATGAATGAAGAAGACGAAACTAGGAGTGATGTTGAGTCCAATCGTAGGATGTTTGAAGGGATATATGAAGAAGGAAAGTGAAGAGTATAGGTGTTAACATTAGAGTTCCATAATAGTGCAGAAGAGTGTATTCAAAAGAGTGTATATCACATACATGAATAAATAAACCCCAATATGATAGAGACTGCATGCTGAAACAAAACAACATTTGTAGCAAGCATGTTGCAAAGGTAGACAAGTGATTAGAGGAAGAAGAGGAGGTTTCTAGTAGTGGAAAAGAAAACAACCATGAAGCAAGTTGCAGGAAGGAAAGAGAAGATTGGAGAAAGGGAGGAAAATGATGAAGCATTGAGGAAAATAACATATGCATAGCATTGTGGAAGTCATTGGAGAAAACAAATCTTGGATGAGGTGTTGTGAAATCTAGTAGAAAAAATTAACTAAAATAGAAGGCCATTAAGTTATCATAATAAGTCCCAAGTAGGATGCTCACAAAAATTTAACTAGAGGAATCTAATGTAGGATCATCCCTAGGAATCAAGCAATCCCCTACCACCCAAAAAACAATTCTTTTTTTATTTAATAAAATTCCATTTTTTATTTGGATTTCAATGTGTGGGGGGCTACAAGGACCTTGCAAGGGAAATGGGGGATTCAATGTGAACATTGAACCAATTACAATGGAACCATCACAAGTGAGGAGGATGGTGGAGCTCTTGTGATTGATACACCACTAGGGGTTTGACTCCATGGATATTCATGAGATGGCATGCAAAGGATGTTTATTTCATCAAGTGGATGAAGTCATATTCCAACCAAATTGCAATCAAGCACCAGTGAACAACGGGACAAATGGAAAAAAGACATGATTTCAAGACTCTTTTAAATAAGTTGGACGAAAATGAACCAATGGTCTTGAAATAATGAGAACTATAGGATCTAAAATAATCCTAACCATTTTTCAAGACTGATTTCAAGAGTTTGGGAACAAGGTCAATGGATCCCCAAAATAAATAAGGGTTTCTCAATGGTTCACAAGATCAATGACTCCAAATATTTTGGGKTTTTGGGGAAGTCAAGACCAAATCTCCCAAAGGGACCCTAAAAAAAAAAAAWTTACAACTATACAAGGTAGATGATGCCCAAATTTCAAACTAAGGACAAAATGATGTGTCCACGTCCAAAATGTCTAGGGTTTGAGGGTTATTAAAACTCAAGTGGGTAAAAAAGGTCAGGAACTTTGATATGTTAATGTCTAGCCTTCGACCATGTCAACCAAGGATGGGTCATAAATAATAGCATGATTGGACTAGAATTTCATCGATAATTTCACATGATGACATTGCCAATTAGGTACCCAAAAGTTGGAACAACTCATGTCCTTGTTTCAATCGTTACAAATCCTTCCAGATAAATCCTATGTATAATTTAACATGGAGGATGGACTAAAGGATTTTTTCCTCTTGATGTTGTAACTTGTGTTAGAGGCTCTTAAATTGGTGTAACTTTGAATGAGAAAGTAGAAGTGTGGGCTTTAAGATTGAGTTATGTAATTCCAAGGGATTTTATCCCTATGTGATAGTAGGAGTATTTTTATATTTATGTTGTGTTGATTTCAATCAAAATTGCTTCCTATGAATGTTGTTTTTGTTGCGTAATTCGACTTATAGGGCCCTTTCCTACATCAATATTCCCATTTATGAAAACATCCACCATAATTCTTCTTAAGATAAAAAATCATTAGGGTATCCACTTTTGTTTGCCTCATGAACTATAAATAAGAAATCCAATTCAAGAAAATGATATGCCTTTTCTATTATGATATCAAATCCATTGAATTGCATTTTTATACTTGGATTGCATCTATTGTTTGAGAAAGATCAATAAATTGTCCTTTTTTTTTGCTTGAAACAATTATTTGAATTAAAGGAGTAAAACTAGAATAAAAGTAGCAAGCATTTTTGTAACTACTTTCCTATTTTTATTGTGTTACATATAGACATTGTCCACCATTTTGCTAACCACTCTATTTCTATTTCCACAACAGTGAAGGTTGCATTTTTTCTCTCATTGAACCACCATTTTCTTGCACCTAATTTAGCAAATTAACTAGCCAAAGTTCCATGCAATATTCAAATAGTTGTTTGTCAAACTTAATTGTTGCCCTGTCTTTTTCAAGTTTACAAAATTCCCAACTTCATTAATAAAAATATGCACATCTAATTTTAAGATTTGAAGTCCTATTCTTACTATTAAAGGAAATTACTTCCAAATAAATTACTTTATTGAATAAAAACATAGCTAAGTTATTAACAAAACATTACAACGGAAGCAAAAAAAAATGGAAACCAAACACATTGCACGTGAAATGTTTTGGTTAAAAACCCCGAAGGGAAAACCAATATTGTGATATGTTTATTATTCTCGTCTTGGGATAATGGCCCACTTGAGGAATGATACAAAACAACAAATAGCCAAGCCTAACAAACCTCAATATCAGTCATTCGATCTTGTTGGTTGGTTGTTATCTCCCTTTCTTCCCCTTTGCTTCTTTTCTTGAACCCTGCCTTGCATACTTGGATGAAAGTCCTTCTTCACCCAATCAATGAGGTCTCACTATCTCACTTTTATTGTGTGTCTACTCTCCTCTCCTTAGGCTCCTTTTGCAGCAGGTACCTAGATCTCCAAAGTGATCAAAGGTTGAGAACTAATCTCACCTTCACTTTAGATATAACGGCTAGGACTTAATTTAATTCACTAATGCCAAATGTAAAAACGTTTAATTAGAATTAAACTCCACGTCATTGCACATTTACTTTAATAATTACTTTTATTAAAGTCCACGAGGAGGGACGTCCATGTATTTAAACTGAAACTCATGTGGAAGTACTTGATGCTACATACATCAGCACTAATAATCTAGAACCAGTGAATACATTGAAATGAATAATAAATATAAAAGGAACAAATAAATTGAATACTTGAAATGAATAATAAATATAAAAGGAACAAATAAATAAACAATTTATGATAAAGGTTATATTAAGATATGATATAATAAGTACTAAGAAACATAAGTCATCATGGAAGGGTATCTAAGGCTCCTCCTTAATGAATATAAAGGGCCTTCATTGTAAACATGATCATCAATTATTTGTTTGATCAGAGCTCATATGAGTAGATACAATCAATGTATATTTTGATTTCCTCTCGAAATAGAAAATATACATTTTTTTTCTTGGAAAAAAAAGTGACCATCAATTATTCATTCATTTTACACACACATAATTGAATAAAAAAATGTGGGCTTTAATGCTCTATTCGTCAGACTTGATAAAAAATTACCAAGACCTAGTAAAAAATTTACTAGACCCAATAAAAAAATTACTCGACCCAGTAAAAAAAAAGATACACAAGTCAATAATTTTTTTGACCAGACCTAGTAAATTTTTTTTACCTAACCCCATAAAACAAATTTACCCAACCCAATAATTTTTTTTTAAACCAAACACAGTAAATTTATTTATTTATTTACCAAACTGGATAAAAATTTCAAATCCATATACCATTGTATGCTCCAATTTTCAACAATGCCACCACCATTATGTGGATACACCTTGGATACATCTTCCAAGGCTATAACCACCATCCTAGATGAATTAAATAATAAACTCATGAATCATATACATGAGTCAATAAATAAAGCATTTGAAAAATATGAATATGACAAAGATGAGTAACACATTGAGCTAGAACCTACTCATGAAAAAAAAATCACGAGATCGAGAAAAAGAAAGATGATTGTGTTCCCAACAAAGAAGGTAAAAATGAAGAGACCAAAGCAAAGGATACAATTTATGGCTCGGATTTCAAATCCAACCTAGATTGTAGAACCAATTGAAAAAACTAGTCTAAAAATGGCAAGTCTCAATAGGAAATAAAGGATAAGGAACTCAATGAAATGCCAAAGAATGACGTTGATAACAGCAAAAGGTAGCAAAAAATAGATAATGGGAAATCATGTTGTGAGAGGGGTTCTAGTAGTATTCCTTATTCGTCATCCTTTGATTCAGATCAAGGCACTATTCTATGGTTGTTGAATGCTTTTTTGTGAAAAGTAGAGTCGAGGCCAAGGAAATTGCAAGAAAGAAGAAACATGCATATTTGGATTATCACATAGAACAAGTGAAGCAAATACAAAGAAAAAAATTAGGAAATATCTTTTTTCGTGAACAAGACCCTGAATTTCAAAAATCTAGGCAAGAAGAAGAACAAAAAGACATGGCGAAACCTTAAGAATGTATCTAGATGAAAGAACATAAGGACAGGAAGAACCTTGGCTAACACAAACAGAGACAAATAGAATGTACAAGTGTGTCAATCTCTCTAAGAAAAGAGGCAAATAAGAAGCGACAAAAAATGGTGGCACTAATGTTATTGATAAAACCAAGTGGCCTAGATGGCTTGGACAAAATGTATTTTGATTGCTTGTTCCTACTCATAAGGGTGGTGGCATAATGGATCACAAGGGGAGATATTGTCAAGAAACTTTGAGATGAGACCAAATCTTAAATACAAATTCTAGATGGAGGATTTGTAGCGTGCAATTGCTCTAAACATGTGGTCACGATGTAAACAAAGGGAGAACTAGATGCACCAATTCCCCGGCAAGGGATGAGATCCTCAAAGTTCATAAGCTAATCATTAAGCCTCAAACTATATTAGATCATCCTCAAATTTCAAATAAAGTAGCTAAAGGAGATAGTCCATCTCAATAATCTAGTTGGGATATACCATTAATAATAACTCAAATGCTACTAACGGGAGAATCACAAGCTTCAATATAATCGAAAGGGATGACTCAACAATAAAGGCTATTCAAGGAAATTCAAGTGGCATGGCTCAAGTACTCATACGTGTTGAGGATATACGTGTAAAAGAAGAACTATCAAATTGTAAAGGAGTCTTCCCACCCTAATTTGATCTTCTTCCGAACTGGGCATTTATAGGGTTCTTGGAAAAAAATTGGTGTATTTCAACTCACATGATAGCTTCTAATTTGAGAACCACTTGTAGTGGAAGTAATATTCCTCAGCATATCGGTCATTTGTTTCTGTTGATACATTAAGTGGTTGAAGTATCGACTTTTGTGATTAGGATGTCGATAAGGCATCCTTGCAACTTGATCCTTACTTCGTATACTTGTATCATTTTCTTGATTAACTTTTGGAATTGAGTCTTCTTCATACCCCTAGCTTGTTTCTAATTCGACATTTGAAAACCTTTTTACATCGGCTAGATTTACATCATTTTGAGTTATAAGGTTGATTGGGTATGTATTAATTCCCTTATCCACAATTGGGATTTTTACATTTTAAGACTTCTCTATTTCCATAGGTTCATTCATTGTCTCTTTATCAACCGATGATTCTTTGTTAATAAGTTGTTCTAACTTGTTCTGCAACAACTTCTTATCACTGTTTAGCTTCTTAATTTGTGTGAGTAAACTTTGATTATGAAACCTTAGGTGTGAAAGTTATTCCTCATTATCTAATTTTTGGACTTCATTTATAATATCTTGATTCTTTGAATTTTCATCTTTCATCGTTTTAATTTGTTCAAGCAACTTTTGATTAAGGTTCCTTATGCAGGATATTTCTTCCTCTTTTTCGGTTAATTTCTCTTTGAGACCTTGATTTTCTTGTTCTGAATTTTTGTTCTCTTACTTCTTGTCTTTTGACTTCCTGATTTTTACTAGCAAATTTTGATTATGATTTTTTAATCATGATATTTCTTCATCTTGTTCTAGTAAGTCTTTATCCATTTTTTTTGTTTTGTTTTTAGTTCTTCAATTTGTGTAATGAATTCCCAATTACGTTCCTTGAAATAAATATTATATTTCTTTGTTAACCCATTAAAATATTTCTCATTCTCAATTTCAAACTACAATTTTCTTTTGTTCTCTTTATAATGTCCTAGTTCACCTTTTAATATTAGTGATTGCATTTGTGAGTTGTCTTGCTTTTCTTCCATAATAATTGATTTCTCACAAATTGGACAGAAACGATTGTGATTTTTAAAAGTTGTCATATACTCAAACTTTATTTCACAAAAAGGACATTTAGTCCAAAATTTTGATTTATATATGGAATTCATTGTTCACGACTTTTATTCCCAAATTACTTCTTCAATAATAAACGGACGACTTACTTCTTTGGAATCAAATGCCTAAATGAACTAAATGCAAAATATCCTCGAATAAAACTTAATAATAACTCTTTAAACTTTATCACTTTTCATTTTAAATATTCTTAAAATATTTTCTATATACTTCATTTTTCCTTCAAAACTTATTTGTTTTTCACATTCTTCTTTCTTTTCACTTCTTGTAATTTTTTAAATAATTTCTCTCCAATTTATTTATATATATTTATCTTTCCCTTGATAATTCCTTTTTGTTTTCCTTCTTTTATATATATATATATATACTTCACTTTTATTTTAAAATTATATATAATACCTTTGTATATTATATATAACTTTATTAAAGTATCGTAATACTTTATTTATTTAAGTGTAAGCCTTTCAAAATAATAAGATCTTGTCATTGATAAAACCTTCACACATTTTCAAATACCCCAAACTCATGACAAAAAGACTCGAAGCTCAGACAAGAGGGAGCTCAGAAGACCAATACCAACAGAATTGTGAGTTTTTCCACTTTAGTTCACAGGCTCCCAGCGGAGTAGTTCATGCGCAGACTATCAAACTCACGACAGAAAGACTCAGAGCTCAAACAAGAGGGAGCTCAGAAGACCAATACCAACAGAATTGTGAGTTTTTCCACTTTAGTTCACAGGCTCCCAGCGGAGTAGTTCATGCGCAGACTATCAAACTCACGACAGAAAGACTCAGAGCTCAGACAAGAGGGAGCTCAGAAGACCAATACCAACAAACTTGTGAGTTATGCCACTTTAGTTCACAGGCTCCCAACGGAGTAGTCCATGAGCAGACTATCAAACTCACAACAGAAAGACTCGGAGCTCAGATAGGAGGTAGCTTAGAAGCAAAATACTAACCAAGACTCTAAGACTCGATGATTCAAATGAGTGCCCCCGAGCCTTATTTATAGAATTTTTTTAGACTTCAGACCGACGAAACGTGCAAGAATCATCCTGAACGGTCGATAAACTCTTTAAGTACAGACTAACATACTTTTCCGTAAATGATTTACTTTCCAACAAATTCCTTACAATGTGGGTCAAACCGCACCAAACATCGGAGAAGTGCTCCGAGTTTTAAGGATTTTCATGAAATGCAAATCATACGGAGAATATATTAGTCATGATCACAATACATCCCCATATTATATTGTTGGGAATAGGCTCCACCAGTTTCCCAAGATTTTGAGTAAATCTTACATACTATGATTGTTCGTCCTTGGAATGATTGTGTAGAAATTGTTGTTTTTACAAGCCATTGGAGATGATGATTTGCATACATTAACAAGACCATGTCAGGAGTAATTCTGTCAGATTCAAAGAGATCAAAGATTTCTCTTAGTGGAATATCTTTGGCTGTGCATTCTCTATTT